>JAZGLO010005211.1:600000-885436 GCA_036873155.1 Biomphalaria sudanica | reverse complement strand
TGCCTTGACTCAGTGAAACAAAAGAGAGAAATATATACTATGCCTTGACTCAGTGAAACAAAAGAGAGAAATATATACTATGCCTTGACTCAGTGGAACAAAAAAGAGAAATATATACTATGCCTTGACACAGTGGAACAAAAGAGAGAAATATATTCTATGCCTTGACACAGTGGAACAAAAGAGAGAAATATATACTATGCCTTAACATAGTGGAACAAAAAAGAGAAATATAAACTATGCCTTGACTCAGTGGAACAAAAGAGAGAAATATATACTATGCCTTGACTCAGTGGAACAAAACAGAGAAATATAATCTATATGCCTTGACTCAGTGGAACAAAAGAGAGAAATATAAACTATTCCTTGACTCAGTGGAACAAAAGAGAGAAATATATACTATGCCTTGACACAGTGGAACAAAAGAGAGAAATATATACTATGCATTGACACAGTGGAATAAAAGAGAGAAATATATACTATGCCTTGACTCAGTGAAACAAAAGAGAGAAATATATACTATGCCTTGACTCAGTGAAACAAAAGAGAGAAATATATACTATGCCTTGACTCAGTGGAACAAAAGAGAGAAATATATACTATGCCTTGACACAGTGGAACAAAAGAGAGAAATATATTCTATGCCTTGACACAGTGGAACAAAAGAGAGAAATATATACTATGCCTTAACATAGTGGAACAAAAGAGAGAAATATATTCTAAGCCTTGACACGGTGGAACAAAAAAGAGAAATATATACTATGCCTTGACACAGTGGAACAAAAAAAAGAAATATATACTATGCCTTGACACAGTGGAACAAAAGAGAGAAATATAAACTATGCCTTGACACAGTGGAACAAAAGAGAGAAATATATACTATGCCTTAACAGAGTGGAACAAAAGAGAGAAATATATACTATGCCTTGACACGGTGGAAAAAAAGAGAGACATATATACTATGCCTTGACACAGTGGAACAAATAAGAGAAATATATACAATGCATTGACACAGTGGAACAAAAGAGAGAAATATATACTATGCCTTGACTCAGTGGAACAAAAGAGAGAAATATATACTATGCCTTAACACAGTGGAACAAAAGAGAGAAATATATACTATACCTTGACACAGTGGAACAAAAGAGAGAAATACATACTATGCCTTGACACGGTGGAACAAAAGAGAGAAATATATATTATATGCCTTGACTCAGTAACAAAAGAGAGAAATATATACTATATGCCTTGACTTAGTGAAACAAAAGAGAGAAATATATACTATGCCTTGACACAGTGGTACAAAAGAGAGAAATATAATCTATATGCCTTGACTATGTGGAACAAAAGAGAGAAATATAAACTATATGCCTTGACTCAGTGGAACAAAAGAGAGAAATATAATCTATATGCCTTGACTCAGTGGAACAAAAGAGAGAAATATAAACTATGCCTTGACTCAGTGGAACAAAAGATAGAAATATATACTATGCCTTGACACAGTGGAACAAAAGAGAGAAATATATACTATGCCTTGACTCAGTGGAACAAAAGAGAGATATATATACTATATGCCTTGACTCAGTGGAACAAAAGAGAGAAATATAAACTATGCATTGACACAGTGGAACAAAAGAGAGAAATATATACTATGCCTTAACAGAATGGAACAAAAGAGAGAAATATATTCTAAGCCTTGACACGGTGGAACAAAAGAGAGAAATATATACTATGCCTTGACACAGTGGAACAAAAGAGAGAAATATATACTATGCCTTGACACAGTGGAACAAAAGAGAGAAATATAAACTATGCCTTGACACAGTGGAACAAAAGAGAGAAATATATACTATGCCTTAACAGAGTGGAACAAAAGAGAGAAATATATACTATGCCTTGACACGGTGGAAAAAAAGAGAGACATATATACTATGCCTTGACACAGTGGAACAAATAAGAGAAATATATACAATGCATTGACACAGTGGAACAAAAGAGAGAAATATATACTATGCCTTGACTCAGTGAAACAAAAGAGAGAAATATATACTATGCCTTAACACAGTGGAACAAAAGAGAGAAATATATACTATACCTTGACACAGTGGAACAAAAGAGAGAAATACATACTATGCCTTGACACGGTGGAACAAAAGAGAGAAATATATATTATATGCCTTGACTCAGTGGAACAAAAGAGAGAAATATATACTATATGCCTTGACTTAGTGGAACAAAAGAGAGAAATATAATCTATATGCCTTGACTCAGTGGAACAAAAGAGAGAAATATAAACTATATGCCTTGACTCAGTGGAACAAAAGAGAGAAATATAATCTAAATGCCTTGACTCAGTGGAACAAAAGAGAGAAATATAAACTATGCCTTGACTCAGTGGAACAAAAGATAGAAATATATACTATGCCTTGACACAGTGGAACAAAAGAGAGAAATATATACTATGCCTTGACTCAGTGGAACAAAAGAGATATATATATACTATATGCCTTGACTCAGTGGAACAAAAGAGAGAAATATAAACTATGCCTTGACACAGTGGAACAAAAGAGAGAAATATATACTATGCCTTAACAGAGTGGAACAAAAGAGAGAAATAAATACTATGCCTTGACACAGTGGAACAAAAGAGAGAAATATATACTATGCATTGACACAGTGGAACAAAAGAGAGAAATATATACTTTATTCCTTGACTCAGTGAAACAAAAGAGAGAAATATATACTATGCCTTGACCCAGTGAAACAAAAGAGAGAAATATATACTATGCCTTGACACAGTGGAACAAAAGAGAGAAATATATTCTATGCCTTGACACAGTGGAACAAAAGAGAGAAATATATACTACATGCCTTGACTCAGTGGAACAAAAGATAGGAATACATAGTATATGCCTTGACTCAGTGGAACAAAAGAGAGAAATATAAACTATGCCTTGACACAGTGAAACAAAAGAGAGAAATATATACTATGCCTTGACACAGTGGAATAAAAGAGAGAAATATATACTATGCCTTGACACAGTGGAACAAAAGAGAGATATATATACTATGCCTTGACACAATGGAACAAAAGAGAGAAATATATACTATGCCTTGACACAGTGGAACAAAAGAGAGAAATATATACTATGCCTTGACACAGTGGAACAAAAGAGAGAAATACATACTATGCCTTGACACAGTGGAACAAAAGAAAGAAATACATACTATGCCTTGAGACGGTGGAACAAAAGAGAGAAATATATACTATATGCCTTGACTCAGTGGAACAAAAGAGAGAAATCTATACTATATGCCTTGACTTAGTGGAACAAAAGAGAGAAATATATACTATGCATTGACACAGTAAAACAAAGTAGAGAAATATATACTATGCCTTGACTCAGTGGAACAAAAGAGAGAAATATAATCTATATGCCTTGACTCAGTGGAACAAAAGAGAGAAATATAAACTATGCCTTGACTCAGTGGAACAAAAGAGAGAAATATATATTATGCCTTGACACAGTGGAACAAAAGAGAGAAATATATACTATGCCTTGACTCAGTGGAACAAAAGAGATATATATATATACTATATGCCTTGACTCAGTGGAACAAAAGAAAGAAATATATACTATATGCCTTGACTCAGTAGAACAAAAGAGAGAAATATAAACTATGCCTTGACACAGTGGAACAAAAGAGAGAAATATATACTATGCCTTAACTTAGTGGAAGAAAAGAGAGAAATATATACTATGCCTTGACACGGTGGAAAAAAAGAGAGACATATATACTATGCCTTGACACAGTGGAACAAATAAGAGAAATATATACAATGCATTGACACAGTGGAACAAAAGAAAGAAATATATACTATGCCTTGACTCAGTGGAACAAAAGAGAGAAATATATACTATGCTTTGACACAGTGGAACAAAAGAGAGAAATATATACTATACCTAGACACAGTGGAACAAAAGAGAGAAATATATACTATATGCCTTGACTCAGTGGAACAAAAGAGAGAAATATATATACTATATGCCTTGACAGTGTGGAACAAAAGAGAGAAATATATACTCTGTCTTGACACAGTTGAACAAAAGAGAGAAATATATACTATGCCTTGACACAGTGGAACAAAAGATAGGAATACATACTATATGCCTTGACTCAGTGGAACAAAAGAGAGAAATATAAACTATGCCTTGACACAGTGGAACAAAAGAGAGAAATATATACTATGCCTTGTCACAGTGGAATAAAAGAGAGAAATATATACTATGCCTTGACACAGTGGAACAAAAGAGAGAAATATATACTATGTCTTGACTCAGTGGAACAAAAGAGAGAAATATATACTATGCCTTGACACAGTGGAACAAAAGAGAGAAATATAAACTATGCCTTGACTCAGTGGAACAAAAGAGAGAAATATATACTATGCCTTGACACGGTGGAACAAAAGAGAGAAATATATACTATGCCTTGACACAGTGGAACAAAAGAGAGAAATATATACCATGCCTTGACACAGTGGAACAAAGAGAGAAATATAAACTATGCCTTGACTCAGTGGAACAAAAGATACAATTAACTAAAGTATACTGGGTGTTTGTTCGCCCTTTTTTTCTCACATTTTTTTTGCGAATCTTATGATTGCATTTCTATATTACAATTAAACTCTTCTTTTCAATCTATTGCAGTGGCTCAACCCAGGGCCTAACCCTAAAAAAACTTAAAAATATAGAAAATGTAGGCTTACTTATTTTTAAAGTAGGAAAATAGATTAAATTAAAAAATACTCTATTTCTTCTTATTTAAAATATGCCGGGCTATTTCATATATTAATTTGCTTTTTTTAGTTAGTAAATAATTAATTAATTATTAAGTTGATTTTTATTATAGTGTTTGAAAAAAAAAGTGTAGGGCCTCCACAACAATTCTTTCCCAGAGCCTCGACATACTTAAATGGTGCACTGGAAATATATAAAAGAAATTTAAAGTAAAAAATTATATATTTTGCTTTGCTCGCTAGAAAAGACGAAAAATAAGTATCTTCGATGGTCTTGGGCGAGAAAAGAGCTGGATGAGAAAGAGCTGTTTTAGTAAATTCTTGACATCTACAAAAAATAAAATAAAACGGGGTGCTTTGTCACGTACACAGTATCTATATTTAGCTCGTCAGCGACCTCGGGAAATTCCTTCACGCGGAGAGCATTGTGACAGAATGGATGTGATTGGTTTTGAAATATTAATTATTGTAAATTGGGCTGCATTGATTGGTTGGCATTGCAACGAGGTGCGTTAGACACATGACAACACTATACCCGGGGAAAGGGTCTAGATTTTTAGTCTTGAATGGAACATGGTAGTGAGAACATGTACTAGAGTTTTGTATTAGAACTCAATTATATTAAATATCATTTTATTCAAGAACATTTAACCATTGTAATTATTTGTGAATAGCTTTTTCAAGTTCTGAATTAAATTAATTTTTTAGACGAAGAGAAATTTAGCGATTGGCAACCTTCTGAATGATCGTATTATCAACTAGGTCTAGCTACTTCTATACGATCATCTTATTAAAAGACGATTTCAAGATCCTCGGCAATCACGATCATTGATAGTGTGATATAGATCAAGATAATCTTCAACGTGACATCTATCATAGCATCTTCAAAGATCTTGACATCTGACATCCACTATTGATGATTGTGATATTTGGCACCTCCGACCTTCGATAAAGATCATCAAAAAGATCATCCAAAAAAAAAAAAATTTTCAAGATCTAAGGACAAATTTTTATAACTTCGTCAATTACAAAACTTCGATTTTCTTCAACTTGAGAATAGTTCTACTGTGTTCAAAGGTCAGTTTGGTTATCGATATTTTATCTTATCATAGATATAGATCTACGATCGAGTTTTCACTATAACTCTCGAGATCTAATATTATTATTTTGTATTGGCATTGGCAATAAGACCAATATCTTTTAACTGGCATGATACAATTTTACAAGCCCAGTATCATTTAACTGGCATTAGTATTATAGATAAGCCCAGTAGCAATTACCTGGCACTATAATCCATCAAGTAGGCATTTTTCTACTATTTGATATCAAGTCAATCGTACAAAACGACGACTTTAATACTACAAGTTCTACTAGATCTACAATCTCAAGAGAGAGAAAGTTCATAGCCTTGTACGGCTCAGCAATATTTCATTAACCTGATACGGTTGAATAAATCTACACTTCCTACAACGACTCCAGTTCTACTAGATCTACAATCTCAAGAGAGAGAAAGTTCATAGCCTTGTACGGCTCAGCAATATTTCATTAACCTGATACGGTTGAATAAATCTACACTTCCTACAACGACTCCAGTAGTAGATATAATCCTACTGTTCAAGATTATTAGCCAGTGACGGCATAACTAATATTGTTACATTCAAAAAGTACTATATTAGTATATTCAAGTTCATATATTATAAAACACAAGAACTATACAATGGATTCAAAGCCTAGAGATAGAACACAAAGAATGTCAGAATTACTTGACAAAGGAAAAATATTGAAATTACCGCCACATGAACTAATGGTCTGGGCAAACGAGCAAACAGATATAGACGACGAAAAAGAAGTTAAAAGACGTCAAGAAGATAAAGAAGCTGAAGAAAAACAAAGAGAACATGAAGCAAAGCTACGTCAAGAAGATAATAAAGTAGCTGAAGAAAAATGAAGACAAGAAGCAGAAAAACAAAGACAAGAAGCTGAAAGACAAAGAGAATATGAGACGAAGAAACGGCAAGAAGATAAAGAAGCTGCTGAAAGACAAAGAGAACATGAAAGAGCACAAATGGAATTTGAAAAATTGAAAATGCAACATGAAGAAAATAAACTAAAGTCAGACTCAAAACCAACAGTAGCCAACACTAATCAAGCAAGTTCCAATGTCTTTGATCGATATAAACTCATGTCAAAGATTCATTAATTCAATGAGTCTACAGACAACATGGACTCATACCTTATTAGATTCGAGGAATCAACAACAACGTCTGGTTTACCAGAAGACCAGTGGTCAAGTTCCCTCCTTAGTTTACTGACAGGAAAAGCAGTTGACATTTGTTCGCAGTTGTCGGTCAACGAGCGCAGTGATTATCATGATATCAAGGACGCTTTATTACGCCAGTACGGTGCAACGTCAGACAACTATAGAAAGAAATTCTATAGCTCAAGACCAAAACAAGATAATGATCCTCAAATTTTTGTTTCCAACATGACCATGTGGTTCGACAGATGGATATCTCTTGCTAAAGTGGAAAACACTTATCAAGCTATCAGATAACATATCATCATTGACAATATCACGCATGCTCATTCAGAAGACATCCAATCTTATATAATTCAAAGAAGTTCCACGCGGGAGGGTCTAAGTCAGTAAGAATAGCACATGAAGTTTTAAAATAAAACATTTTAATAGCTGGATAATGCACTGTAGATACCTCAGAAAATGCATTTTGTAGGCTTTTAATACCGGAAATAGTGCTTGGCGGCGGGGCTATATCTATCTATCTATCTATCTATCTATCTCTCTCTCTCTCTCTCTCTCTCTCTCTCTCTCTCTCTATATATATATATATATATATATATATATATATATATATATATATATATATATATGCACGCACACACACACACACGCACGCACGCACGTAAATAAAGTCAGTTGGTGTTAGGACTTCTTACGCATGGGCGTAACCGGGGGGGGGGGAGGGGGGGTTCTTATGAAATGAAATAAAATCCCCCCTCAGGGGGGGGCAGTGGAATTTTGTGACTGATTTTTAGCTTTGATTTTGTTTATTTTAGGTGAGATTTTAATATTAAACCACCACTTTCCCCAGCACAGCCAAAGGGGGGTGGTTACTTTAAAAATCCTTTCAAGGTGGTTAGTTAGTAGACTGCAAATCCGCCAAAAGAAAAATTCCCAAACCTTCTTTTAGTGACGCTGTAGTAGAATTATATTACCCCATAAAAACAATGATATAATTTGGAAAAAAAAGTAACGCTACTCAGCTCAGATCTAGAGGATTAGATTGATTATTTATGACAGAGCTGTATGTGACAATAGGTATGATAATTGTTTGATTTTCCAGGTAACGTCCCAAGACAACATTCTGCTCAGATCTACGTCCACTTGTCTCACCGTCGCCCCAAGCAGAAAAAGCGTGGAGACAAGAAGAAACCTAAATTTCCTTAAAAAATAAATTAATAATTAAAAATGCTCGTAAATGTGCACAGCACATTCATCACTCCCATGTGCATCACCCACTTGCTCAATCGGTCACTCCCATTCACGTGCACCTCTAATTGCACATACGCAACCTACATTTCCAACCTATACGATCCTCACATGTACATTTCTCACAATGGTCATCACTACCTCCTCGTGCACGCTTTATCTAACCCGCCATGTCCATCACTCCAATGAACACAGGTATTCTTTATCTTCCACATAATCCTAACCTATAGAATGGGCATCCTCACATTTTGTACATTGTGCACCTATCCATTCCATGGCCACCGTACAGGACTCATCCATGTGCACATTGCACCTGCACACATTATCCAATATTCCCATGTGCATCAAGATCCAGGTTCATACATCTTACATCCTATCCCATGCATTACATGAGTAGGAAACATTCCCAACCCATTCTCGGGCACCTAGGATTCTCACTCGAACCCTATCCTCACCACATCATGAAGATGCATATGCGCAAATATATCGGCGCATGCATTATGATATGATCTATACCTAACCCGATATATCCTAATATTTTAACATTGAAAAAGACCACGAGGAAACCAGGAAACATAGCTTTGCCCTAATCGGGATTCGTACTAGTGACTCCTAAAATGAGATTTGATTGAGAAGCTAACGCTGTATGAAGTGATAGAACAACTACTTAAAAAGAAACAGACTTTAGATTTAGATTTATTTAGCACAACACTATGGAACAGTTCATAAACGACAAATCATAAAGAAATATTTTAGGCTTCATGCAGAAATATCATGACATTATTTAGGAGACACAACTTGAACTGACATTCATTCAGATGAAAAATGCAACTAAGCATTTGGTATTGGGTAAAGTATTTACAATGAAGACAAAATTAGTTACTTAAAGATGATACCATATTGAAATTTGAACTAGCAATGTGACGGATAATGTTTTCAGGATAATGTTTTCAGGCGTATACCATGTGTCATTCATTCACAAACATATCACATCACCTTATAACAATACAATTTTTCTCCTTATTCGATATCAAACAGAATAGCCTAAATTATTGCAAATGTCAGAGTGTTTTTGTTTATTTAGTCATGTTTTGATGGTACAATAAATAAATATTTGAAGTATTAACTTGATTCATGATCGGATTGGGGAAAAAATAGCATTAACAATTATTTAAGGGGACTAAGCCCAACAGATTATATATGTGAATACTATACTATAGTATTAGTTTGCTTTGTTGCTTTTAAATAAAATAAGGAATTACCAATAATTTATCTTCTAATTGGTTACGTTTTTTATTGATTCATGTCTTGTCTAAGTCAATGAATAATTATGCGAAGTTTCGGCTTGATCCAGAAATGGGTGTGGGAGAAATTACGTATACACACTTTTTACCAGACATTCAGAAAGAATGAGCTGATATACGCTTTGTAAAAAGATGTCTGTTAAAAGGCTTGTTCTTGTCAAATCTCTGTCAGCAATAGCCTTGAAATACTCTCAGGATGGTCCAGTAGAAGCTGTACGTTTGGTACCATTGTTTTGAGTTGAAGTTGGTCTCCCAGTTCAAGTTTCAGCACTCCTGCAAGTAGCAAGGCAATACTAAAGGTTAACACATACACTGGAAAATGAACATACAAGTTAAAATTTATCTTATCTTATACATGCAGACGTTACTTCAAAAAAAAAAGAAGATGATTACGTCCTACGCGTCATGCATCTAGTCATGCATGCTAACCAATGACTTAATTAACATAGCCCTGGCTGGCACCATGTTTAGAAAAATAAATTCGCTCTAAATGAGAAACGAGTTTGAGAATAACTGGCTTCTCTAATACGCGAACGACCGCCATTGATTTAGGTGGCTTTGGTGATTTAGGTGGGCGTTTAGTGTAGAGCTCCACGACATGAAACATGGTGGTCATTCTATGTCAACGATAAACCATTTATTGACTTTTTTTTTGGGAGGGGGGGTGTTTTTTTTAAGCTGTATAGGACTCCAACGGTTCAACGGATTAATGGATGGGGAAAAGATAACCCTAACCCGAATATATATATATGTTTTATCACGCTCATATCTGCAGTATTTTAAGTTTCAATATCACTGCCTGGTATGGCAATCTGAGCATTAAAAATAAAAATAAACTTTATAGAATCCTAAATGCTGCTGATAAAATCATTGGCAAAAAACAAACCCCCATTTGGGCAGTTGTTTGAGACTACTCTCTCTCTCTAAACAACAAGGCCCATATACTATACAGTCATATCATTAAAATCAAGGTCTATTCACAGTAAATTTAATTACTTGGTAAAAATCTAATGTAAATAGTACATGTTGACAAATTCATAAATCAGATCTTCGTATATAACCCCACTTCCCGGATATAGCCCAGTACCTTCCCAGGGTCGACATTAGTGTTTTTAAGTTAGTGGCTCTAAAATATTTCTCCCTGACATCCTGGTATCTGGGGCAATCAACGAGGATATGTTCCACGGTGAGGCGAGAGTCACAGTATTCACAAAGTGAGGGCTCCTCTCTCTTCAGCACAAAAGAGTGCGAGATGTAGGTGTGGCCAATACTAAGTCTGGACATGGTCGTGCTACTACGCCTTGTCAGACCCTTAGATGTGGACCGCCACCTGACATCCGCTACAATCTGCCTGAGTTTATTGTGAGTCTCAGCCTCCTATCGGTCCCGCCACTCTTGGTAGGTGGCAGAGGCAATACTTTGTCTCAGGTCCGAGCAGGGAATTTGGGTTCCTGACACCGCATGATTTAGGGCTCTCTTTGCTTCTCTGTCTGCGGCTTCGTTTCCCTCAATGCCCAAATGAAGGTGACATCCCTATGGTCGGCTGATATTTGGTTCAACAGCTTGAGGCTCTTATGTACCAATGGAATGTCAGTCTTCATCCGCCCCAAAGCTTGCAATGCAGATTTGGAGTCGGAGCAGATTATAAATTTCCTCCTCTCCGCTTTGATTTCTTCCCATACGGACAAAAAAGATGTTTTGTCGAATGCTCTTTAATAGTTATTATTTTATAGTTGTGTTAAGAGCTATAATTACGAAAGGTAAATTGAATTGAATATTTCATTTAATAAAAAAATTAGTTCGTTTGGGTCCAGTTTCAATGTAGATCTACTTAGCCTTCTGCATCTCTCGTTTAAAAAAATGGTTTTGATTATTATAATGTTTAAATCATGCCTCAGACTGTGTCAAAGAAGGAACGTGTCACTGACGAGATGGGACAAAGATAAGTTTCTCCCTTTCCCCTCCACATAGTGACATTTTGTTTCAAACACATCGTATATAATGGGAGATAATCTGACTTAAGACACGTCTTTCAAGAATCTAAAAGCTCATATTTTTAACAGTGTTAGGTTCGGATAGCATAAGTAGTAGATGAAGGAACTTACCATTCATGTTACAGTATCGTTTTTTTTTTACTTTTTTCAACATTATCTGCACGGGCAATTCCAAGACCATCGCCCATGTGATCCACACAATGTGCATCCTTATCCTACAGGGCACACGTGCAGATGCTATCCAGCCCATGTGCATCCTTATCCTACAGGGCCCACGTGCACATGCTATCCATCAAATGTACATCCCTAACCTACAACCCTAACCCTAACCGCATAAGTGCACATCCCATGTACATCCCTATCCTACAGGGCCCATGCACATGCTCTCCACCCCATGTGCCCATGTGCATTCTTATCATACAGGGCTCATGTGCACATGCTTATCCAAGCCTATGTGCATCCCTATCCTACAGGGCCCATGTGCATCCCTATCCTACAAGGCCCGCCCATGTGCACATGCTATCCACACAATGTGCATCCTTATCCTACAGGGCACACGTGCAGATGCTATCCAGCCCATGTGCATCCTTATCCTACAGGGCCCACGTGCACATGCTATCCATCAAATGTACATCCCTAACCTACAACCCTAACCCTAACCGCATAAGTGCACATCCCATGTACATCCCTATCCTACAGGGCCCATGCACATGCTTATCCAAGCCTATGTGCATCCCTATCCTACAGGGCCCATGTGCATCCCTATCCTACAAGGCCCGCCCATGTGCACATGCCTATTCTACAACGCTATCCTACATGTGCACCTGTGCTTCCCTCCCATGCGCATTACTCCCATGTATTCTTGTCTATTCTTATCCTCTACAGGGCCCATGTGCACATGCCATCTACCTGTACCTATCCTACAGGGCCTATGTGCACATTTTTCTACATATATCTATCCATGTGCATCTGTATTCTATCTATTCTATATGTGCAACATTCCCGTGTACTTCTGCACTACCAGGCCATATGCATCTTAATTCTACTGGGTCCGCCCATGCCTATTCACCCAATGTGCATCACTATTCTACAGGGCTCATGAGCAGATGCTATCCAACAGGGCCTATTTATGATGTGATCAGTAGCTAATCATACATTAACCCGATATATTTTAACATTATCACAAACAATTAGTTGTATTAAACTATCATTTTTAAATTATTTTTTTTTAAATCATGAGAGACTATGTAAATAACTCTACCCTTATCGTGATTCGTACTCGTACCCTAGAATGAGATTTGATTAAGAGACAAACGCTGTGTCCACTAAGCCACACATTCATATAACAATTGACAGAACAACTACTTAAGAAGAAACAGACTTAGCATCAAATAAATAATGAACCGGTGACAGACTAAGACAAAAAAGTTTAGGTTAAAAGTTTTGCACATGTATTTAAGGCCAAAATACGTGTATTTTAAAACATTCATAAATTACATTTGAATTCAATTTTTAAAATTTAAAAACAAAAAATACGGGATTCTACGAGATGGATGGTCTAATAATGGACAGAGAATGCTAAGATGGCGTCCAAAACTTCTAGGCCTAAACTCTACTATACATTTGTATAGCTATAGCTTGTGCTAGTTGTGAAATAGTTGAATAGTTTAAAATCAACAAAACATCAAGATGTCAACCTGCTTACTCAATAAATCGTATGGTTTTTATAGGATTAGCATATCGGAATGTTACGAAAACTCAGTTGGACCTACATCTATTTATACAAGGCTGAATTTAGACTTCAAAGGCCCAACTATGTTTGTGGTAAATTTTTAAGTGTTCTACTTATTTTTAAAGGGTTAACCATCACTTATACCAACGATCCCCGATAATGCAAATGACAGTTTCCAAATTCCATGGGGGATTTTGAATTTCCTAGCCCCCCCCCCCATAACTGAGATTTTAATACTAAACCATCCATCCCTACCAGGTTTTTTTTTGCAGTTAAACCCCCTCTTTTAAAACACAAAACAAAAAAATAATGCAAACGACAATCCCAAATTCCAAGAGCATAGCTAGGGACTATTTTGATTTTCAAAACCCCTCCGAAATTTACGATAAAACCTCCCTTCAATAAAAGACTATCCATACATCAGTCACCTTTAAAACCTCCCTGCAATATATAAAAAAAGCAAATTACACACTCAAAATTAAGGTGGTTTTGAATTTACTCCCCCCACCCCCTTTTTTCAGCGGGGTTTGAAGCTAAACAATACCTCTTTAATATAAAAAAGAAATTACGCTCATAGAATATTGAGTTTAAACCACTCTTCAGCGGGGTTTGAAGCTAAATATACCTCTTTAGTATAAAAAAAAGCAAATTACACACTCAAAAACCTATGAGCGTACCTAAAGGTGTTTTTGAGTTTATACCCCTCTTTTTTTATGCTAAAAAATACATCTTCAATATAAAAAAAAGCAAATTACACACTCAAGGGGGGTTTTGAGTTTAAACCCCCCTCCTTCAGAGGGCTTTAAAACCCCTACAGATGGTTTTGAGTTAAATATCCCCAATACAGAGAGTTTTGTAGATTGTAATTTGCTTTAGAATAAAATTAAAGAGAGAGGTTTTCAGTCACTAAATTCTATAAGCGTAGCTAAGGAGGTTTGGAATTTGATAAAAAAACTCTAGAAATTTTTTAGTTTAACCCCTCCACCAAGAGATAAATTTGACGATAAGCGTAGCCATTTATAGAGATCGGATCTCAAAAAGGAAATCCTATGCCGAACTGGGAGTTGACCCCTTAGCGTCGCATATATTTGCTGGTGAGTGGAGAAAAAAATCCGCATGGGCCCTGTAGGATAGGGATGTACATGGGATGTGCACTTATGCGGTTAGGGTTAGGGTTGTAGGTTAGGGATGTACATTTGATGGATAGCATGTGCACGTGGGCCCTGTAGGATAAGGATGCACATGGGCTGGATAGCATCTGCACGTGTGCCCTGTAGGATAAGGATGCACATAGGCTTGGATAAGCATGTGCACATGAGCCCTGTATGATAAGAATGCACATGGGCACATGGGGTGGAGAGCATGTGCATGGGCCCTGTAGGATAGGGATGTACATGGGATGTGCACTTATGCGGTTAGGGTTAGGGTTGTAGGTTAGGGATGTACATTTGATGGATAGCATGTGCACGTGGGCCCTGTAGGATAAGGATGCACATGGGCTGGATAGCATCTGCACGTGTGCCCTGTAGGATAAGGATGCACATTGTGTGGATAGCATGTGCACATGGGCGATGGTCTTGGAATTGCCCGTGCAGATAATGTTGAAAAAAGTAAAAAAAAAACGATACTGTAACATGAATGGTAAGTTCCTTCATCTACTACTTATGCTATCCGAACCTAACACTGTTAAAAATATGAGCTTTTAGATTCTTGAAAGACGTGTCTTAAGTCAGATTATCTCCCATTATATACGATGTGTTTGAAACAAAATGTCACTATGTGGAGGGGAAAGGGAGAAACTTATCTTTGTCCCATCTCGTCAGTGACACGTTCCTTCTTTGACACAGTCTGAGGCATGATTTAAACATTATAATAATCAAAACCATTTTTTTAAACGAGAGATGCAGAAGGCTAAGTAGATCTACATTGAAACTGGACCCAAACGAACTAATTTTTTATTAAATGAAATATTCAATTCAATTTACCTTTCGTAATTATAGCTCTTAACACAACTATAAAATAATAACTATTAAAGAGCATTCGAAAAAACATCTTTTTTGTCCGTATGGGAAGAAATCAAAGCGGAGAGGAGGAAATTTATAATCTGCTCCGACTCCAAATCTGCATTGCAAGCTTTGGGGCGGATGAAGACTGACATTCCATTGGTACATAAGAGCCTCAAGCTGTTGAACCAAATATCAGCCGACCATAGGGATGTCACCTTCATTTGGGTCCCCTCCCATGTGGGCATTGAGGGAAACGAAGCCGCAGACAGAGAAGCAAAGAGAGCCCTAAATCATGCGGTGTCAGGAACCCAAATTCCCTGCTCGGACCTGAGACAAAGTATTGCCTCTGCCACCTACCAAGAGTGGCGGGACCGATAGGAGGCTGAGACTCACAATAAACTCAGGCAGATTGTAGCGGATGTCAGGTGGTGGTCCACATCTAAGGGTCTGACAAGGCGTAGTAGCACGACCATGTCCAGACTTAGTATTGGCCACACCTACATCACGCACTCTTTTGTGCTGAAGAGAGAGGAGCCCTCACTTTGTGAATACTGTGACTCTCGCCTCACCGTGGAAATTTACTACCTTTACTATTGTAACTGTGAATAGACCTTGATTTTAATGATATGACTGTATAGTATATGGGCCTTGTTGTTTAGAGAGAGAGAGTAGTCTCAAACAACTGCCCAAATGGGGGTTTGTTTTTTGCCAATGATTTTATCAGCAGCATTTAGGATTCTATAAAGTTTATTTTTATTTTTAATGCTCAGATTGCCATACCAGGCAGTGATATTGAAACTTAAAATACTGCAGATATGAGCGTGATAAAACATATATATATATTCGGGTTAGGGTTATCTTTTCCCCATCTATTAATCCGTTGAACCGTTGGAGTCCAATACAGCTTAAAAAAAACACCCCCCCTCCCAAAAAAAAAGTCAATAAATGGTTTATCGTTGACATAGAATGACCACCATGTTTCATGTCGTGGAGCTCTACACTAAACGCCCACCTAAATCACCAAAGCCACCTAAATCAATGGCGGTCGTTCGCGTATTAGAGAAGCCAGTTATTCTCAAACTCGTTTCTCATTTAGAGCGAATTTATTTTTCTAAACATGGTGCCAGCCAGGGCTATGTTAATTAAGTCATTGGTTAGCATGCATGACTAGATGCATGACGCGTAGGACGTAATCATCTTCTTTTTTTTTGAAGTAACGTCTGCATGTATAAGATAAGATAAATTTTAACTTGTATGTTCATTTTCCAGTGTATGTGTTAACCTTTAGTATTGCCTTGCTACTTGCAGGAGTGCTGAAACTTGAACTGGGAGACCAACTTCAACTCAAAACAATGGTACCAAACGTACAGCTTCTACTGGACCATCCTGAGAGTATTTCATGGCTATTGCTGACAGAGATTTGACAAGAACAAGCCTTTTAACAGACATCTTTTTACAAAGCGTATATCAGCTCATTCTTTCTGAATGTCTGGTAAAAAGTGTGTATACGTAATTTCTCCCACACCCATTTCTGGATCAAGCCGAAACTTCGCATAATTATTCATTGACTTAGACAAGACATGAATCAATAAAAAACGTAACCAATTAGAAGATAAATTATTGGTAATTCCTTATTTTATTTAAAAGCAACAAAGCAAACTAATACTATAGTATAGTATTCACATATATAATCTGTTGGGCTTAGTCCCCTTAAATAATTGTTAATGCTATTTTTTCCCCAATCCGATCATGAATCAAGTTAATACTTCAAATATTTATTTATTGTACCATCAAAACATGACTAAATAAACAAAAACACTCTGACATTTGCAATAATTTAGGCTATTCTGTTTGATATCGAATAAGGAGAAAAATTGTATTGTTATAAGGTGATGTGATATGTTTGTGAATGAATGACACATGGTATACGCCTGAAAACATCCTGAAAACATTATCCGTCACATTGCTAGTTCAAATTTCAATATGGTATCATCTTTAAGTAACTAATTTTGTCTTCATTGTAAATACTTTACCCAATACCAAATGCTTAGTTGCATTTTTCATCTGAATGAATGTCAGTTCAAGTTGTGTCTCCTAAATAATGTCATGATATTTCTGCATGAAGCCTAAAATATTTCTTTATGATTTGTCGTTTATGAACTGTTCCATAGTGTTATACAAATCCTTCTAATAGATTTATTTAGCACAACAAAATTTTTAATGATGATAAAATAAGCCTATATTGTATTGCTATTTATAAACATGGAGTTAAATAACAATATTCTATCCAATGTAGGGAGATAATTGCTAAAATGTTTTTTTTTTACAGGAGTCTCCATAGATGAAAAATAGAATAGTCCTATGAAATGGTGCATTGTCATTTTAGGCATAAATAATATCTCAAATATTAGATTGCAGTTGTATAGACTCAAAATTTTTTTTGCTTTTCGATTGATGGTTCGATTGTTTCCCCTGATATAGACATTTTTAAAAGGCTATTATGTTTTAAGCTACAGTATTTGTTTCTAACATTTATTATTTTCTTTACATTAAAACTAAAAAAAAAGGCAAGAAAATGATTGTATAGTATTTATGGTTGTATAAATATGAAACTAAATTCTTCTTATCTTGAAATAAACAACATAACATTGCCACCAGAATGTCTGTATTTTATTTCACAAATGAAAAATCACTGTACACATTTACAATAAAATAAGAGGCTCATTATTTACATACACACACAGTTTTACAGAATGAATTAAAAACAGAAACAACGTGTACATGGGTGTAGGAGAAACAACGTGTACATGAGTGTAGGAGAAACAACGTGTACATGGTGTAGGAGAAACAACGTGTACATGGGTGTAGGAGAAACAACGTGTACATGGGTGTAGGAGAAACAACGTGTACATGGGTGTAGGAGAAACAACGTGTACATGGTGTAGGAGAAACAACGTGTACATGGGTGTAGGAGAAACAACTTGTGGTCAGACAGACAGACGTGATATAAGCGTTGTAAAAAAAAGGGTAGGCCTATACTCTATTCAGACCTTACAACCTATAGGGGCTAATGCATCGGTGGTTAACTAGCGTGGCATGTGGCCAGCACAAAGAAAGCGAACAAGCCCCTTTACATTTCGTTTCTCATTAAAGTTGGGTGGACTCAAGGGGGTCCTAAAAAGGTTGTTTTTTGCCAATGATTTTATCAGCAGCATTTAGGATTCTATAAAGTTTATTTTTATTTTTAATGCTCAGATTGCCATACCAGGCAGTGATATTGAAACTTAAAATACTGCAGATATGAGCGTGATAAAACATATATATATATTCGGGTTAGGGTTATCTTTTCCCCATCCATTAATCCGTTGAACCGTTGGAGTCCTATACAGCTTAAAAAAAACACCCCCCCTCCCAAAAAAAAAGTCAATAAATGGTTTATCGTTGACATAGAATGACCACCATGTTTCATGTCGTGGAGCTCTACACTAAACGCCCACCTAAATCACCAAAGCCACCTAAATCAATGACTACATGATCAGTTAATACAATACAGAAAATAATAAAGATAAAATATAGGCCTAGATACAATGCAATGGAAGTATATAAAACAAACAGAGGGGGTCCGAAATTTGAAAATTAAAAAAAAGGAATCTAAAGATGTAGCATACAGTTCATTACAGGAACATGTTGCCAAGATACTACTCATTAGAATATAAAATAATGAGAAAAGTAGCCAGCTTCAAAAGAAAAACGCTCGGAGACACAGTTAAAAAAATCTATACTGATTTACAAAACCTCAAATTTTGCAAGCAGAGAATTCGATCATTTAATTAAGAAATTGTTTACAAAGCTTTGGGAACTTCTGTTGTTGGTTTTACTAGAGGGGGAGGATTCTCATAAAAACAAAACCTATATGATAAATATTTAAAACACTATTGAGATAATGGACATTTCCAAAGCATTTCTTTTTTAAATATAACTTAGTATCTACTCAATGATCAGACCATTAATGTTTTATTTCAAAAAACTAATATTTTCTTGATTCCAAATATAAGAATAATTTATTTCTTTGTCACTTTCCAGTCATTAAAAAGTTTGTTTTCACATTTAATTTTTACACTCACTAGAAGTTTAAATTCAATTTTTCTTTCTCTCTGAGAGTCTTGCTCTCTCTCTTTCTCTCTTGTTTTTTTTTAAATTTAATTTCTAGCGTTATCTCCTCTTCCTTCACAAGCGGAAATGTGCGTTGCTATGCAATGTTTACAAACAAACTTCTAACGACTGAGGAGCCTGAGTTTATTATACCTGTTTTGAAAGATCTTCTTACTATGTAGCATGCAACAAAACCATTTTAAATAGTGACACCTGATGTAATCTGACTGTCATGTTCTCCTCCATTGTATGGATCTGAATGGAGTCTCCAGTCTTTACATTCGCAACGCCTGAATCAAAAAATATAGATATAGATAATTGTTTAATATTTACATAAACGAGATCGATCAGTCCATGCAATCCATCTATATCAGTCCACATCAATCAATCGATCCATAACCCTATCTATCTATCTATCTATCTTTCTATCTATCTATCTCTCTAATCTATCTATCTATCTATCTATCTATCTATCTATATATATATATCTATCTATTTATCTATCTATCTAATCTATCTATCTATCTGTCTGTCTGTCTGTCTGTCTATCTATCTATATATCATCCCAGGTTGCACTGTTGAAGCCTACAGCGTTCCTCCAGGGACCCAGCTGGTTAGGGGAACGCGAACAACAGTTTTATCATTTAGAGGGCACCACAAGTAATAGTTTGAGAAACCATGATTTCATTAGAATGTGACATTTCACTCAAATCCAAATATTTCACTCGACTAAGCAAACCCAGTTGCGACCTGGATATTTTACCGCATCTCTCCCAAATATATCTGCAGACTGATGAAAATATCTATGACACAATTTTTAACTAGAACTAAATAAAAGACCTATTAAAAAAGTCCAAATCAAAAAGTATCAAATGTTAAATCTTTCAAACAGAACTTATTTAACAACATAATGGAACTTACTTGTTTACCTGTTCAAAAAGGAAAAGAAAAAAAAAATAGTTAACATATGTTAACAAATTTGGGCGTAGCCAGGATTTTTTTTCGGGAGGGGCGGATTTTTTTCTCCACTCACCAGCAAAAATATGCGACGCTAAGGGGTCAACTCCCAGTTCGGCATAGGATTTCCTTTTTGAGATCCGATCTCTATAAATGACCTTGGCTACGCTTATCGTCAAAATTATCTGTTGGTGGAGGGGTTAAACTAAAAAATTTCTAGAGTTTTTTTAATCAAATTCCAAACCTCCTTAGCTACGCTTATAGAATTTAGTGACTGAAAACCTCTCTCTTTAATTTTATTCTAAAGCAAATTACAATCTACAAAACTCTCTGTATTGGGGATATTTAACTCAAAACCATCTGTAGGGGTTTTAAAGCCCTCTGAAGGAGGGGGGTTTAAACTCAAAACCCCCCTTGAGTGTGTAATTTGCTTTTTTTTATATTGAAGATGTATATTTTAGCATAAAAAAAGAGGGGTATAAACTCAAAAACACCTTTAGGTACGCTCATAGGTTTTTGAGTGTGTAATTTGCTTTTTTTTATACTAAAGAGGTATATTTAGCTTCAAACCCCGCTGAAGAGTGGTTTAAACTCAATATTCTATGAGCGTAATTTCTTTTTTATATTGAAGAGGTATTGTTTAGCTTCAAACCCCGCTGAAAAAAGGGGGTGGGGGGAGTACATTCAAAACCACCTCAATTTTGAGTGTGTAATTTGCTTTTTTTTTATATTGCAGGGAGGTTTTAAAGACAAAACCCCTCTTGGCTAAGCTCATAGAATCTGGGTGACTGATGTATGGATAGTCTTTTATTGAAGGGAGGTTTTATCGTAAATTTCGGAGGGGTTTTGAAAATCAAAATAGTCCCTAGCTATGCTCTTGGAATTTGGGATTGTCGTTTGCATTATTTTTTTGTTTTGTGTTTTAAAAGAGGGGGTTTAACTGCAAAAAAAAAACCTGGTAGGGATGGATGGTTTAGTATTAAAATCTCAGTTATGGGGGGGGGGCTAGGAAATTCATTTCGGGGGGGGGGGGACCCCAAACCCCCCTGGCTAAGCCCATTCAAAATCCCCCATGGAATTTGGAAACTGTCATTTGCATTATCGGGGATCGTTGGTATAAGTGATGGTTAAACCTTTAAAAATAAGTAGAACACTTAAAAATTTACCACAAACATAGTTGGGCCTTTGAAGTCTAAATTCAGCCTTGTATAAATAGATGTAGGTCCAACTGAGTTTTCGTAACATTCCGATATGCTAATCCTATAAAAACCATACGATTTATTGAGTAAGCAGGTTGACATCTTGATGTTTTGTTGATTTTAAACTATTCAACTATTTCACAACTAGCACAAGCTATAGCTATACAAATGTATAGTAGAGTTTAGGCCTAGAAGTTTTGGACGCCATCTTAGCATTCTCTGTCCATTATTAGACCATCCATCTCGTAGAATCCCGTATTTTTTGTTTTTAAATTTTAAAAATTGAATTCAAATGTAATTTATGAATGTTTTAAAATACACGTATTTTGGCCTTAAATACATGTGCAAAACTTTTAACCTAAACTTTTTTGTCTTAGTCTGTCACCGGTTCATTATTTATTTGATGCTAAGTCTGTTTCTTCTTAAGTAGTTGTTCTGTCAATTGTTATATGAATGTGTGGCTTAGTGGACACAGCGTTTGTCTCTTAATCAAATCTCATTCTAGGGTACGAGTACGAATCACGATAAGGGTAGAGTTATTTACATAGTCTCTCATGATTTAAAAAAAAATAATTTAAAAATGATAGTTTAATACAACTAATGGTTTGTGATAATGTTAAAATATATCGGGTTAATGTATGATTAGCTACTGATCACATCATAAATAGGCCCTGTTGGATAACATCTGCTCATGAGCCCTGTAGAATAGTGATGCACATTGGGTGAATAGGCATGGGCGGACCCAGTAGAATTAAGATGCATATGGCCTGGTAGTGCAGAAGTACACGGGAATGTTGCACATATAGAATAGATAGAATACAGATGCACATGGATAGATATATGTAGAAAAATGTGCACATAGGCCCTGTAGGATAGGTACAGGTAGATGGCATGTGCACATGGGCCCTGTAGAGGATAAGAATAGACAAGAATACATGGGAGTAATGCGCATGGGAGGGAAGCACAGGTGCACATGTAGGATAGCGTTGTAGAATAGGCATGTGCACATGGGCGGGCCTTGTAGGATAGGGATGCACATGGGCCCTGTAGGATAGGGATGCACATAGGCTTGGATAAGCATGTGCATGGGCCCTGTAGGATAGGGATGTACATGGGATGTGCACTTATGCGGTTAGGGTTAGGGTTGTAGGTTAGGGATGTACGTTTGATGGATAGCATGTGCACGTGGGCCCTGTAGGATAAGGATGCACATGGGCTGGATAGCATCTGCACGTGTGCCCTGTAGGATAAGGATGCACATTGTGTGGATAGCATGTGCACATGGGCCCTGTAGGATAGGGATGCACATAGGCTTGGATAAGCATGTGCACATGAGCCCTGTATGATAAGAATGCACATGGGCACATGGGGTGGAGAGCATGTGCATGGGCCCTGTAGGATAGGGATGTACATGGGATGTGCACTTATGCGGTTAGGGTTAGGGTTGTAGGTTAGGGATGTACATTTGATGGATAGCATGTGCACGTGTGCCCTGTAGGATAAGGATGCACATTGTGTGGATAGCATGTGCACATGGGCGGGCCTTGTAGGATAGGGATGCACATGGGCCCTGTGGGATAAGAATGCACATGGGCACATGGGGTGGAGAGCATGTGCATGGGCCCTGTAGGATAGGGATGTACATGGGATGTGCACTTATGCGGTTAGGGTTAGGTTTGTAGGTTAGGGATGTACATTTGATGGATAGCATGTGCACGTGGGCCCTGTAGGATAAGGATGCACATGGGCTGGATAGCATCTGCACGTGTGCCCTGTAGGATAAGGATGCACATTGTGTGGATAGCATGTGCACATGGGCCCTGTAGGATAGGGGATGCACATAGGCTTGGATAAGCATGTGCACATGAGCCCTGTATGATAAGAATGCACATGGGCACATGGGGTGGAGAGCATGTGCATGGGCCCTGTAGGATAGGGATGTACATGGGATGTGCACTTATGCGGTTAGGGTTAGGGTTGTAGGTTAGGGATGTACATTTGATGGATAGCATGTGCACGTGGGCCCTGTAGGATAAGGATGCACATGGGCTGGATAGCATCTGCACGTGTGCCCTGTAGGATAAGGATGCACATTGTGTGGATAGCATGTGCACATGGGCGATGGTCTTGGAATTGCCCGTGCAGATAATGTTGAAAAAAGTAAAAAAAAAACGATACTGTAACATGAATGGTAAGTTCCTTCATCTACTACTTATGCTATCCGAACCTAACACTGTTAAAAATATGAGCTTTTAGATTCTTGAAAGACGTGTCTTAAGTCAGATTATCTCCCATTATATACGATGTGTTTGAAACAAAATGTCACTATGTGGAGGGGAAAGGGAGAAACTTATCTTTGTCCCATCTCGTCAGTGACACGTTCCTTCTTTGACACAGTCTGAGGCATGATTTAAACATTATAATAATCAAAACCATTTTTTTAAACGAGAGATGCAGAAGGCTAAGTAGATCTACATTGAAACTGGACCCAAACGAACTAATTTTTTATTAAATGAAATATTCAATTCAATTTACCTTTCGTAATTATAGCTCTTAACACAACTATAAAATAATAACTATTAAAGAGCATTCGAAAAAACATCTTTTTTGTCCGTATGGGAAGAAATCAAAGCGGAGAGGAGGAAATTTATAATCTGCTCCGACTCCAAATCTGCATTGCAAGCTTTGGGGCGGATGAAGACTGACATTCCATTGGTACATAAGAGCCTCAAGCTGTTGAACCAAATATCAGCCGACCATAGGGATGTCACCTTCATTTGGGTCCCCTCCCATGTGGGCATTGAGGGAAACGAAGCCGCAGACAGAGAAGCAAAGAGAGCCCTAAATCATGCGGTGTCAGGAACCCAAATTCCCTGCTCGGACCTGAGACAAAGTATTGCCTCTGCCACCTACCAAGAGTGGCGGGACCGATAGGAGGCTGAGACTCACAATAAACTCAGGCAGATTGTAGCGGATGTCAGGTGGTGGTCCACATCTAAGGGTCTGACAAGGCGTAGTAGCACGACCATGTCCAGACTTAGTATTGGCCACACCTACATCACGCACTCTTTTGTGCTGAAGAGAGAGGAGCCCTCACTTTGTGAATACTGTGACTCTCGCCTCACCGTGGAAATTTACTACCTTTACTATTGTAACTGTGAATAGACCTTGATTTTAATGATATGACTGTATAGTATATGGGCCTTGTTGTTTAGAGAGAGAGAGTAGTCTCAAACAACTGCCCAAATGGGGGTTTGTTTTTTGCCAATGATTTTATCAGCAGCATTTAGGATTCTATAAAGTTTATTTTTATTTTTAATGCTCAGATTGCCATACCAGGCAGTGATATTGAAACTTAAAATACTGCAGATATGAGCGTGATAAAACATATATATATATTCGGGTTAGGGTTATCTTTTCCCCATCTATTAATCCGTTGAACCGTTGGAGTCCAATACAGCTTAAAAAAAAACACCCCCCCTCCCAAAAAAAAAGTCAATAAATGGTTTATCGTTGACATAGAATGACCACCATGTTTCATGTCGTGGAGCTCTACACTAAACGCCCACCTAAATCACCAAAGCCACCTAAATCAATGGCGGTCGTTCGCGTATTAGAGAAGCCAGTTATTCTCAAACTCGGTTTCTCATTTAGAGCGAATTTATTTTTCTAAACATGGTGCCAGCCAGGGCTATGTTAATTAAGTCATTGGTTAGCATGCATGACTAGATGCATGACGCGTAGGACGTAATCATCTTCTTTTTTTTTGAAGTAACGTCTGCATGTATAAGATAAGATAAATTTTAACTTGTATGTTCATTTTCCAGTGTATGTGTTAACCTTTAGTATTGCCTTGCTACTTGCAGGAGTGCTGAAACTTGAACTGGGAGACCAACTTCAACTCAAAACAATGGTACCAAACGTACAGCTTCTACTGGACCATCCTGAGAGTATTTCATGGCTATTGCTGACAGAGATTTGACAAGAACAAGCCTTTTAACAGACATCTTTTTACAAAGCGTATATCAGCTCATTCTTTCTGAATGTCTGGTAAAAAGTGTGTATACGTAATTTCTCCCACACCCATTTCTGGATCAAGCCGAAACTTCGCATAATTATTCATTGACTTAGACAAGACATGAATCAATAAAAAACGTAACCAATTAGAAGATAAATTATTGGTAATTCCTTATTTTATTTAAAAGCAACAAAGCAAAACTAATACTATAGTATAGTATTCACATATATAATCTGTTGGGCTTAGTCCCCTTAAATAATTGTTAATGCTATTTTTTCCCCAATCCGATCATGAATCAAGTTAATACTTCAAATATTTATTTATTGTACCATCAAAACATGACTAAATAAACAAAAACACTCTGACATTTGCAATAATTTAGGCTATTCTGTTTGATATCGAATAAGGAGAAAAATTGTATTGTTATAAGGTGATGTGATATGTTTGTGAATGAATGACACATGGTATACGCCTGAAAACATCCTGAAAACATTATCCGTCACATTGCTAGTTCAAATTTCAATATGGTATCATCTTTAAGTAAACTAATTTTTGTCTTCATTGTAAATACTTTACCCAATACCAAATGCTTAGTTGCATTTTTCATCTGAATGAATGTCAGTTCAAGTTGTGTCTCCTAAATAATGTCATGATATTTCTGCATGAAGCCTAAAATATTTCTTTATGATTTGTCGTTTATGAACTGTTCCATAGTGTTATACAAATCCTTCTAATAGATTTATTTAGCACAACAAAATTTTTAATGATGATAAAATAAGCCTATATTGTATTGCTATTTATAAACATGGAGTTAAATAACAATATTCTATCCAATGTAGGGAGATAATTGCTAAAATGTTTTTTTTTTACAGGAGTCTCCATAGATGAAAAATAGAATAGTCCTATGAAATGGTGCATTGTCATTTTAGGCATAAATAATATCTCAAATATTAGATTGCAGTTTGTATAGACTCAAAATTTTTTTTGCTTTTCGATTGATGGTTCGATTGTTTCCCCTGATATAGACATTTTTAAAAGGCTATTATGTTTTAAGCTACAGTATTTGTTTCTAACATTTATTATTTTCTTTACATTAAAACTAAAAAAAAAGGCAAGAAAATGATTGTATAGTATTTATGGTTGTATAAATATGAAACTAAATTCTTCTTATCTTGAAATAAACAACATAACATTGCCACCAGAATGTCTGTATTTTATTTCACAAATGAAAAATCACTGTACACATTTACAATAAAATAAGAGGCTCATTATTTACATACACACACAGTTTTACAGAATGAATTAAAAACAGAAACAACGTGTACATGGGTGTAGGAGAAACAACGTGTACATGAGTGTAGGAGAAACAACGTGTACATGGTGTAGGAGAAACAACGTGTACATGGGTGTAGGAGAAACAACGTGTACATGGGTGTAGGAGAAACAACGTGTACATGGGTGTAGGAGAAACAACGTGTACATGGTGTAGGAGAAACAACGTGTACATGGGTGTAGGAGAAACAACTTGTGGTCAGACAGACAGACGTGATATAAGCGTTGTAAAAAAAAGGGTAGGCCTATACTCTATTCAGACCTTACAACCTATAGGGGCTAATGCATCGGTGGTTAACTAGCGTGGCATGTGACCAGCACAAAGAAAGCGAACAAGCCCCTTTACATTTCGTTTCTCATTAAAGTTGGGTGGACTCAAGGGGGTCCTAAAAAGGTTTAATGCTCTTTTGAAAGACCTATCAGCCACTTCAAAATAAAGAGACACTTATAAATTGTCGATGACTACATGATCAGTTAATACAATACAGAAAATAATAAAGATAAAATATAGGCCTAGATACAATGCAATGGAAGTATATAAAACAAACAGAGGGGGTCCGAAATTTGAAAATTAAAAAAAAGAAATCTAAAGATGTAGCATACAGTTCATTACAGGAACATGTTGCCAAGATACTACTCATTAGAATATAAAATAATGAGAAAAGTAGCCAGCTTCAAAAGAAAAACGCTCGGAGACACAGTTAAAAAAATCTATACTGATTTACAAAACCTCAAATTTTGCAAGCAGAGAATTCGATCATTTAATTAAGAAATTGTTTACAAAGCTTTGGGAACTTCTGTTGTTGGTTTTACTAGAGGGGGAGGATTCTCATAAAAACAAAACCTATATGATAAATATTTAAAACACTATTGAGATAATGGACATTTCCAAAGCATTTCTTTTTTAAATATAACTTAGTATCTACTCAATGATCAGACCATTAATGTTTTATTTCAAAAAACTAATATTTTCTTGATTCCAAATATAAGAATAATTTATTTCTTTGTCACTTTCCAGTCATTAAAAAGTTTGTTTTCACATTTAATTTTTACACTCACTAGAAGTTTAAATTCAATTTTTCTTTCTCTCTGAGAGTCTTGCTCTCTCTCTTTCTCTCTTGTTTTTTTTAAATTTAATTTCTAGCGTTATCTCCTCTTCCTTCACAAGCGGAAATGTGCGTTGCTATGCAATGTTTACAAACAAACTTCTAACGACTGAGGAGCCTGAGTTTATTATACCTGTTTTGAAAGATCTTCTTACTATGTAGCATGCAACAAAACCATTTTAAATAGTGACACCTGATGTAATCTGACTGTCATGTTCTCCTCCATTGTATGGATCTGAATGGAGTCTCCAGTCTTTACATTCGCAACGCCTGAATCAAAAAATATAGATATAGATAATTGTTTAATATTTACATAAACGAGATCGATCAGTCCATGCAATCCATCTATATCAGTCCACATCAATCAATCGATCCATAACCCTATCTATCTATCTATCTATCTTTCTATCTATCTATCTCTCTATCTATCTATCTATCTATCTATCTATCTATCTATCTATCTATCTATCTATCTATCTATCTATCTATCTATCTAATCTATCTATCTATTTATATATATATCTATCTATTTATCTATCTATCTAATCTATCTATCTATCTGTCTGTCTGTCTGTCTGTCTATCTATCTATATATCATCCCAGGTTGCACTGTTGAAGCCTACAGCGTTCCTCCAGGGACCCAGCTGGTTAGGGGAACGCGAACAACAGTTTTATCATTTAGAGGGCACCACAAGTAATAGTTTGAGAAACCATGATTTCATTAGAATGTGACATTTCACTCAAATCCAAATATTTCACTCGACTAAGCAAACCCAGTTGCGACCTGGATATTTTACCGCATCTCTCCCAAATATATCTGCAGACTGATGAAAATATCTATGACACAATTTTTAACTAGAACTAAATAAAAGACCTATTAAAAAAGTCCAAATCAAAAAGTATCAAATGTTAAATCTTTCAAACAGAACTTATTTAACAACATAATGGAACTTACTTGTTTACCTGTTCAAAAAGGAAAAGAAAAAAAAAATAGTTAACATATGTTAACAAATTTGGGCGTAGCCAGGATTTTTTTTCGGGAGGGGCGGATTTTTTTCTCCACTCACCAGCAAAAATATGCGACGCTAAGGGGTCAACTCCCAGTTCGGCATAGGATTTCCTTTTGAGATCCGATCTCTATAAATGACCTTGGCTACGCTTATCGTCAAAATTATCTGTTGGTGGAGGGGTTAAACTAAAAAATTTCTAGAGTTTTTTTAATCAAATTCCAAACCTCCTTAGCTACGCTTATAGAATTTAGTGACTGAAAACCTCTCTCTTTAATTTTATTCTAAAGCAAATTACAATCTACAAAACTCTCTGTATTGGGGATATTTAACTCAAAACCATCTGTAGGGGTTTTAAAGCCCTCTGAAGGAGGGGGGTTTAAACTCAAAAACCCCCCTTGAGTGTGTAATTTGCTTTTTTTTATATTGAAGATGTATATTTTAGCATAAAAAAAGAGGGGTATAAACTCAAAAACACCTTTAGGTACGCTCATAGGTTTTTGAGTGTGTAATTTGCTTTTTTTATACTAAAGAGGTATATTTAGCTTCAAACCCCGCTGAAGAGTGGTTTAAACTCAATATTCTATGAGCGTAATTTCTTTTTTATATTGAAGAGGTATTGTTTAGCTTCAAACCCCGCTGAAAAAAGGGGGTGGGGGGAGTACATTCAAAACCACCTCAATTTTGAGTGTGTAATTTGCTTTTTTTTTATATTGCAGGGAGGTTTTAAAGACAAAACCCCTCTTGGCTAAGCTCATAGAATCTATTTTATTCAATGATTTAAATGCCAAGGGAACAAAAGAGTGCTTGTGTCTGTTTGTTGTACAGTATATCTAATGAATTCCTTTTAATGCATCAGCCACTGACCCCTCTAAATTGTCAACACAACCATTTGAGTTCCTACTCCTGTTGGCTGCTGCCATCAATCAATGTTTGATGTTTGGATAATCTGTTGAAGTACACTTGTATTTTCTATGGATGTCATAAATTTGTTAAATCTCTATTTATCTCCAATTAGTTATGTAGTTACATATTCTTGTAGATATAAGTAAATATATAATAATAATAATAAATATGAAGCTAATAATTAACTGCTATTTCATAAACTTATGCTGTATGATTTCTATAATTTTTTTAATTGCCTAGTCAGAATACAAGAAAAAAAAACAAAGAGGTGAAGAAAGAAAGAGATATCTGTGCTGATATGTAAATAATGTATGGTGCTCATGGTATTGAACAGATTAGTTTACATCAAAATGGAATTAAAGATTACTGTCTGAATGTTATCTTTGTGCTTATTTTGTCTTGTGATTTTTATAATATCTGTGTAAATTTTACCATTTATTTAAAAAAATGGGGAACGACTTGATATTGAACTCACGGCTCAAGCCTCCATAAGCTGAATTTTCAAACCACTCTGTTAGTGAAGCGCTTATGAAAATAGAGGATTGTATAGTAGCTACTATAGTACCTACTATTTGTTCCATACTTACTTTCAAGCAGCGACCTATAAATAAGAACTAATTCAGCTTATACCACCACTTCAGTCAAGTATAATTTCTTTCCCTTGTTCAAGATAACAAACAAAATATTTAATTACCAATAGTTTATTAACTATTTATTTTTTATTGATTATTGTGTTGACAAGTAAAAGATGTGTTTACTTTAGATTTCCTCCGAACAGTCCACTCCTTCGTTACGCCGATTCAACTACCCATGATCTTATCCTTCTATTTGGCCATAAATTGGCCACTACTTCGCCGTTCCAACTCGCCTAATATTAGAGGAGGTTGCCGTGCAGGAGTACAAGGCAAGAAATGGATGTACCTTCAGCCAGGCGAAATCGGCTGTATTGGCCCTACCCAAGGGCCAGTTTGGCTTGACAAAGACCTATGCCCAGGCTGTGGCTATGACAGGAAGATCCATAGCCACACAGACGGACACATTGACCCCACCAACCCCTCCTCCAACTCAGAAGAAAACACCACCAAAGAACACACCTCCGAAGAGACAAGAAAGCCCTGTTGTTATATTAAAGAACAGGTTCTCTGTGCTCGCTGATGAGAGCATGGAGACTGAGCAGCATGTCAAATCCAAAACTCCAGGAGAACCCGGAGACATCATGTCTGACACAGGTTCTCCTCAGAGAACCCAGCCAGACACCCCAACCTCTACTGAATTAGAGGTTTACCAACTCCCAAAGGGGAGAAATCAAAGCGGAGAGGATGTCTGAGATGAGGGAGGAGGAAATAACCTCCGCTCTAACCAGAGGGATCTCCCCTCTCCAGAGAGAAAGACTTCCCCCAAAAGGGGGTTCTCCTCTCCATCCAAACCCACTAATAAAATTACCAAGGTCACTGGAATAAAAGGAAACCCCTCCGGGGCCTCCCTATGCATAATAGCTCCAGGTAGGTCATTTAGAATAAGCCATGGATTCCAGAATTGTACAGTGGAACTGTAGAGGCCTTAAGGCCAATTATGATGAAATGCAGCTACTGATGGACTCTGAAACTCCTGCAGCTGTCTGCTTACAGGAAACATTTCTGAAAGATAGCATATCACAGAAAATATCCTTGATGAACAGAACCTAGCTGATACCTTTGCTAGCAATCTACTTAGTATAGCCAGGAAAGTTGTACCCCTAACCTCCACAAATCCAAAATGGCCTAGCATACCATGGTTTGATACAGCTTGCAAAAGTGCTATTGGCGATAGGACAAAATGACTGGCTGCATTTATAAAGATTCCTTCCCAAGAAAACCTAAAACTATTCAGGATAGCTAGAGCAAAGGCTAGAAAAACCATACGGTCAGCCAAAAGGAATTCCTGTAGGAATTTTGTCGGCAGTCTGGATGCCAAAACTTCTGCTAGAGCGGTTTGGAAGGCAGTAAGGCGAATCAAAGGGAAAGAATCAAATGCAATAGGGCATTTGAAAAACCAAGGACGAACTGTCACGTCCCCCAGAGAAATAGCTCACTTGAGGAACTGAAGGACTTGCTATATAAATCACATGACACAGCGCCAGAAGAAGATAAAATCCATTATCAGTTCCTCAAGCATCTTTCCGAACCCTCATTGGCGACCCTGATAAAAATCTATAACTGTGTGTGGCAAACAGGCACTTTCCCAAACAGCTGGAGGAAAGCCACAGTTATACCGATACCCAAACCGGGAAGAGATGGGTCTGACCCAGCTAACTATCGACCAATAGCACTATCAAGCTGCATCTGCAAAACCATGGAAAGAATGATAAACAATAGGCTGGTCTGGTACCTTGAGGCTCAGCGTTTAAGTACCACCTCATCGTGGTCGTCGGGTGGACACTCCGCTCTCCTGGAGTGGCCAAGATTATTGATTGCTTGCCGCTGATGAATGAGCAGCGGGCAAGTGTAAAAGGAAACAAAGGGGTTATGTCCAGCCCCCCCCCCGCCCCCTGTGGAGCCCCGGGGCAACGGTGAGTAAGAGACCTAACGGGATCTCCGAAAAGCGGATAGCGCTGGACACCAACTCGAGGGGTTGGTCGGGTTCTCCTGGGACTCGGCTGATTCACGGGTCTCTCTTTGGGCAAAGACTGGACTGACTGGCGCAGCCTTAGCGGGCTGCGTCGGGCGGACTGGTTGGCGTCCACGAGCTAGGCTCTAACTAGCCCGTCTCCTGTGAGGTAGTAGAGGAACGCGCTTCCCAATAAGCAATTTCGATACTGGGGATATCGAGCAATCCTCACACAACCACTCCTCTCGTAAGCGAGCTCTTGCCATACGGAGGTGGTGACCAGTGGTGCGGACTTCCCGCACCCTAAGATCCCGGACCCTCTTGCAGTCCCTGTGTACACTACTTCCTAATCGGCAATAACTAAGGCCGCCAACGGTCTTCGACTTCTATGCAAACATGAATATTACACATCAAACCAGAAAACCCAGGTACGAGCAGACCCAAACAGGCTCCGTCGCGCGGGTAGTGGGCGGCAGGCCCCACAACGAAAAATCCTCTACTACTCGCCCCGTGGTTCCGATCCGGCGGAACCTGTCGAACCACGATAGATTAGCAAAGGTTCCCCTTCTCAGGAAAAAGCCCTCTTCCTAGGCTACACTGCATTCGTTCTTCCCTCGGAAGAACGGTAGCCAAGGTGTGGCTAGCCAACCACACCAACCTGGTGATCATGTCCCGCACCAGGCCAAACCAACTATTACCACCCAAAAGGTCCAAACGACTATGACCAATGAAGCGAGGACCATCGGTCCTCCAAAACACCTTAGGGAGCGATAAACTTAGCCAGATAAAAGTACTTCATCTCAATATTTGCGGATTAATACCCCAGATATTAGAGCATACAAAACTCCTCCACGAGAGGGCATTAGACATCGCGCTCTTGCAGGAGACTTTGGTAGGCTTATAAATGTAAATGCGATGAGTGCCGTGGAATTATCACATATGTAAGAAACGGCATGACAGTTTCACAAAATCCTGGCCCTCAAAGCGGGCGTACCGACGCCATCTCGCTTGATATATTCAAAGCTGGTAGAAAACTTACGGTCTCCTGCATGGGGCTATGACACAACCGACTCCTCGGGCCTAAAAGTCCAAGAAATTCTCAACACTACGAACCTATTTTGTCTGCGCTGTGCTACCATTGTTCCAATACTAAAAAAGTGCAAAGACGCGACTAACGTTGAGTCCTACAGACCCATATCCCTGACCTCCACTATCGGCAAGATAGTAGAACGGATGGTCAGCGAGCGGCTCGTGTGGAGCTTTTAGAGTGCCGGTATCCTAGCGCCAGAGCAGGCTGGCTTTAGGGCAGGCTTGAGCCCGATCGACCAGATCACAGTTTTCATGCAGGAGGTGGCTGATGGGTTCCAGAGGTCCGAGAGCACATATGCAGTATTTATAGACCTAAAACAGGCTTATGACCGGGTGTGGAAGCAAGGCCTCTATCTTAAGCTTAGAGCCATGGGCGTACACGGGCGGACCTATAACTGGATAAAACAGTTCCTAACTGCGAGGAAAACACGAACGCAGTTCCAGTACTCTCTAAGTGGGGAAAACACCCCAATCAGAGGGTTACCCCAGGGATCTGCCCTCTCATGTATCCTTTTCATGGCCTATCTTAACCATTTGCCCAGCTCACTCCGATGTCGCAAACTGCTATATGCTGATGATATTGTCCTCTGGTCAACCGGGAAGAAAGCTGACCAACTACAGGCAGCATTACAAGCCGATCTCCATACCATCTCCTCGTATTGTTCAAAATGGCAGATACGAATTAACATTGCCAAAACGACCTGGTGCCTGTTCAGCCTGGGAATCGACATTCTTGGGGCCCCATTCGAGCTCCAACTAGGTGGGCTGCGACTCCAACATGAAAACACGCCAAAATATCTAGGACTCAACCTAGATAGAAAGCTCTCAATGCACTTGCACATCCAGGACGTTGAAAAAAAGGCCTCGGAGAAGTTAGGGTTACTCAGAAAGCTAGCCAGTACCAAGTGGGGCGCCCGAGCTGACATGCTCCACACACTGTACACGGGGGCTGTCAGATCCCAAATCGAGTACAGCCTGCCCGTGCAGGTGTACGCAAGCAAGACAGCCCTCGAATCACTTGATCTAGTACAGGCCCAGGCTCTCAGATTCATTTGCGGCACCTATAGAACGAGCCCAACTTCCGCTGCAGAAATCATGTCCAACGTGGCTCCTCTCAGCCTGAGGAGAGAGCGCACCGTGCTCACAGCCCTGGAACGCTACAAAAGGGGCGAACCAGGGCTACCGACCCTTACATTAGTCACTCGGTGGAGAGTTAAAAACAGGATAAAACGGACATCATTTATGCACTGCGCAACAAATTTGAGTGCTCAAGCTGGCCTCTCTACTGACCGGGTCCCAATTCGACGGATAAGCACGTGCCCGCCCTGGAGGAGACAGCCCATCCCTCCCATAAATCTAACCATGCACAGGTTGGAGGGGGCACAAAACGACACACACACCAGGATTTACTAAGAAAAATGGCAATGGACACATTTAAGACCTACCCGGCCAACGCCATTTACTGTTACACAGACGGGTCGGTCATGAAGGACCCCGCAAGAGCTGGGTATTGGGCCTATATCTGTTACCCAGATCAAGCTATCAGGCACATGCGGCCTCGCTGCATGTAGCTTTGATGCTGAATTAATGGTGATAACTAACACACTCAATTACCTGCTCCAAAAATTGCGTGAAAAGATAACCATTGCGACTACCGTTGTAATGGTTACCGATTCCCAATCCTGCCTCCAAGCCATGGCTGGCTTAGGGGGAAAGTCCAAACTGGTGGAAGAGGCATTAGGCGCCTCGTCCAAACTGTTGAGGGAAGAAGAGAATTATATATAGAGAAGATTGTTTGCTATTAATCCATTGTTGTCCCCCAATTGACAGTTCTCATACTGCCTAAGTGCTTTTTTTTTTAGAAGTAAATTGTCTGGACACCGGACAAGTAACAATTGACGTGGGGCCTCAAACATTAAATATCGTTTGGGCAACGTCTCTGAGTACTACTACTTATTAGCCAGACTACCACATGTCCAACTGATCTAATACTAATCAGCCAGACTACCACATGTCCAACTGATCTACTACTAATCAGCCAGACTACCACATGTCCAACTGATTTACTACTAATCAGCCAGACTACCACATGTCCAACTGATCCACTACTAATCAGCCAGACTACCACATGTCCAATTGATCTACCTCTAATCAGCCAGACTACCACATGTCCAACTGATCTACTACAAATCAGCCAGACTACCACATGTCCAACTGATCTACTACTAATCAGCCAGACTACCACATGTCCAACTGATCTACTACTAATCAGCCAGACTACCACATGTCCAACTGCTCTACTACTAATCAGCCAGACTACCACATGTCCAACTGATCTATTACTGATCAGCCTGACTACCACATGTCCAACTGATTTACTACTGATCAGCCTGACTACCACTTGCATGGGGGTATGGACCCCCCCCCCCCAAAATTTTATGAGATTTTAATGTTAAACCATCACTGGTCAAGCACAGCCAAGGAGGTTTTTAGTTTAAAATCGCCCTCCAGATGGGTTTAAGTAAAAAAAAAACACTCTTTCATAAAACAAAAACAGTCACCGAATTCCATGAGCGTAGCCAAGGGGAATTTGGAGTTTAAAAATCCCCTGAAGAGGTCTTTGAGGTTACCCCGCCTTCCTCCAGCGGGGTGTGATACTAAAAACCACGTCTTCAAAATAAAATTAAACCAAACTACACACACTAAATTATATGAGCGTAGCCAAGGGGGCTTTTGTTTTTACCCTCCAGAGAACTATAAGCTCGAAACCCCCTACATATGGTTTTGAGCTTCAAACCATACAGATAGCTTTGAGGCTAAAAAGTCCCTCTTCAATACTATTCTAAAGCAAACTACAATCACCAATTTTTATGAGAGTTGCTAAGGGGGTTTTGAGTTTGTTTAAAAAAAACTCCAGACATTTTTAGTATAACCCCCCCCAGATGGTTTTGACGATAAAACTCCCTTTTCAATATAAAATCTAGAGCGAAATAATCACCATATTCCATGAAGATGAAAATATTCAATTTTTAGCAGTTACTGGGCTCCATTAATGAAGTGCAGTGAATAGCAGATTTGGTTTTTGAATTAAAATTGTATAAAATCAGAATTATGCACTGTAGATACCTTAATGCATTTTTTTTGTTTTAAATACTGGAAATGGTGCTTGGAGTCCCACCCAGTACCCCACTGGGGAAGCTCCCCAGACCCAATGGCTGGATGTCTACACTCTTTCAACTAACTCCAGGAAGAAACTTTTCTAAGGTACAATATTCGTCTTCCGAAAGGATGAAGGATCAGAATGTAATAAAGATTAATTACGTACACACACACACACACATATATATAAACACATTTACAGATGATTTTATTTCATCGTTTCCGTATTCTTGTTTCTCTTCTGTTTCTCTTCCAAAACAAAAAGCCCACCAGCAAAAAGATTTTGTAAATATCATTAGGTTACTTGAATGTCTAATAGACTTTTGAATTGGTTATCTAGTGAGTTTTGAGTATTTTGGCACATCAGCACACATGTTGTGCCCGCTCAAAGACAAGCCTAATTGTTAATGAGGAAGACCAAATTAATTTGTTGAAGTTATAAAAAAAAAACACTTTGAATTCCCATTTATTTCAATGAGATAATTTCTGGATTCTTAAATATAAAAAATAATCCTACTGAAAATATAATAATTTTTAAAACTGAAAAGGTATTTAAGGTGTCTAAAGAAAACAAAAAATGTTACTTTTTTTTAGATAAAAGCTGATTTCAACACACAGCTATATGTTTTTGTTTAAAATATTATGGGAGACATCAAATATGGGTGTTCTTCCTTTTCACTTTATACAAAGGGTTTAACCTAAAAGACATAAAATTTATGTTATAGTATATTTTAGAGTAATAACATTATTTATTATTACTATTAAGGACTATCAGATCAATAGTCCATATTCTACTAAATACTAAATTTAGTAAAATAATGAATGAATAAGCTTTGTTTTTTTTACATCCTTCATAAGTAATTACTGTAAATATTTCAAGACATTTAAAATTAAAAAACAACAACAACAAAAAAACAACAACATTATCTTAATGTCTTTTAATTTTGTAGTAAATATAATAATAATTACATTAAGTATAAATATCATATTACAGATGCACATAAAAAAGAATTTAGGCACTACATGATTCTTGAAAAAAAAAGTAAAAGTAAAATATTTTAAAGCACTAATTTTATATAAGCTGATTCTAAAATTTAGGAACATTAGTCGTTTTTTTGTAGTTGAAACTAACTGAAATATATTGGGTTTATGTGTTGGTTCTAAAAGGTAAAACAAAGACAATACTATTGAATAAAGACTTTTAAAAATGTGTGGTAATGGTGGGATATTCTAACATGTCCTAAGTAATAATATATCTGCTAGTTTCCCTAGATTGATGTTGTTACTTAAAATAACATGTATCCCACAATTTGTTTTTTATATTGGAGTAACAGGGTAAGCAAAGGAAAAAATTTCTTTATTACAAGACAGAAATATTAAAAGAACAGTTAAATTAAAATTTATTATTATACTATGAGAATTTTATTAATTAATTATGGAGAGATACATAACAAACTTATGGCTGTAACTTTATAACTTTGCAACATTTCCAAGTATAAAAACAATTATTGGAATCATAACCATTATTGTAGAAAAATTGCTTTATGATAACCACAAAACAAGAAGGATATAATCAAAGTAGAGATTTTAATAACAATGAAAGTATTTGCAAAATTTTGGCTACGATCCCTCCTAACAAGTTTAATTGAGTCAGATAGTGTCAGCTTAAATCTTTTTGTGTACTATTTAAAAATTATATCTTATGAAAAAATAATGAAGGCTTTTTTCATTTAAGTACAGACTCTAGTCTATATTAAAACAACTGCATGCATTTTTTTAAAATATTTTTTTTATATTAAGAATAATACAATAAAAAAAATCTTAAATACTTACAAGCCAAATAAAATTAATAGCACCAATCAATAAAATTTAAAAAACTTTTTTTTCAACACCCAGCCAATATAGAGGCAAGCACCAAATTACAGTTAAATCCAAAACTGTATGTCATTTAGAAACCAATATATAAAAAAAATAATTAATAATAATAATAAATGTAGGATGAACAAAGATTGAAGAAATTCTAGATATTTTATTTTTATTTTGAAGTTTGTTCAGCTTTTATTTTGAAAATTAGCTGTTTTCCTAAGCTATAAATCTGCTTTGACTATTTTGTTTCCCAAAATAAAATAAAAATTAAGTGTACCATGGTCTTTTTCTTGCCCATCTAATAGTATAACCAGAATCTACACGAATCTTGATGGATGCAGCTTCAGCTGTACGGACAGTTTCTTTCACTGCTTGCATCAAATTTTGGGCATTGCCAACAAGCATTTCAGTAGCTTCTTGGTCTTCTTCTGAGCCTGGAGAAACACAAATTTGAATTTCAGAAACATTCACCATTTAATCATGAATGACTTTTTTAAGATAATCACACATTAACGAAATAAAGAAATAATGTTAGCAAAAAAAAATTAAGAAAGAAAGAAAAAAATACTTATTGTTTAAAATTGTTACAAACAATCATGAGAAACTCTAATGATGATACATAAAGTAAAATAATAAGAATTTATTTTAGTTATAAATATGTATATAGAAAAAAAAAGTTGAACATTATCTTTACCCATTTTTATGCAGTAGAATTAAAAGGTATAATAAAACAAGCATTTATGTATTAATTTCTGCACAACAATTATCTCTAAATGAATGGTATATATTGAAGGATTCCTTTAGAAATAGAATGCAGTGTTTACAGAAGGCTACTAATGCAGTATGATGCATTAGGACGTTACCAGCTGTTGTTTTTTTTTTAACTTCCATATGAAAAAAGCTCTTTCTCATTTATCATGACAACATTTTTAAATGAAAATATTTTGTGTTGCCAAAAATATTTTTTACCACATTTGACAAAATTGAAGTGTACAAAACTCCCTCCTTCAAAATTAGTATTAATGAAACTTTTTAAGGTACTAATGATACATAAATTATTAAAACTAGTTTTTATTATAATAATAATAAATTTCTATCTTCTCTTAAAGCTGGAAATAGTTTGCTATTGGATAAATAAACTTACAAGACAAATTTAACAGGTTATTTAGAGCAAACCTTCTAGCATTAATTAAAGACAAAAAAAGGTACCGTAAGGACAAAAAAGTGAGAAAAGAAAACCACTCATGATCTGATGCTTGCAATTTCAATGCCTAAGCAATATGATTAGTGCTTTATCAAGAAATTTTAATATAGGCCTATACAGCTACTTGAGCAATTCTCTCTCTCTTAATATGTATATATATATATATACAGTGCTTTTTTTGCGACGCTATTAACCGGTACGGTGTACCAGCACCTTTTTCAGTGTGGGGAAAAATTATTACTTTTCTTGTATTTTAACCTTTATTATTAATTAATTAGTAGTTTAAGTGTAGGCAATCTATCACTGAGTACCAGCACCTATTTAAAAAACAACAACACTATATCTATATCAAACTATCTATATATATATATTAAGCAAATTGTAAGGAATATGTATGTATGTCCTCAATAGAAATCAAAACCAGTTGACCAATCTTTGTTCAAAAATTGATACAAATTAGAAGTTATAAGAAACAAAAAAAGTATTACAGATCTATTATATTGAACAAGGCAAACATTAATAAGCTATCTTCAAATGTTTTTTTAAAAATATATTAGAATTACACAATCACTTTAATTAAAAGCATTGCTTTCTCTGCCACTTTTTTTTCCTGGTACTGTTCCCTGAAGGAAGGTCTTTGCCAGCCCTGAGGACATTGTAATATGGTCATAGAATTTTACAAATTTTGCATTTCTTTTACAGTAGTTGGCAGATCATTGTTGGGTCCAATTGCTGTACTAATCTTGTCTCTAATCTCTTCGTTTGTAATGCTGTAGTCAGTGCCCAAGATTCACAAGAATACAGGAATGTGGCCATGACAAGGGAGCGCATAAGTCTGATATTTTTATGCTGCCTTTCCATATTGTTTTGCAAGGGCTGCTGTGGACTAAGCAATTCTGGCCAGTAGTTCAAGTTTAGTTCCTTCATCTGAGAAGATAGCTTTTAGGTATTTAAAACCACTGACACTTGTTAGCTTTTCACCTCCAATATTGATGTCCCTTTTAAAGCCCTGTTGGCTATTGGTCAAATTTTTTTTTTTTTTCATTTATTTGCATACCATATGCTGCCGTAGTCTTGTCTACACACATCATTAAGTCAGCTAGATCTTTTGTGAAGCAAAGAGAGCCCTGAATGAAGCTGTGTCAGGAACCCAAATTCCCTGCTCGGACCTGAAACAGAGTATAGCCTATGCCACCTGGCAGAGAGTGTCAGTATTGGTGGGAGGCTGAGACCCATTACAAGCTATGATGGGTTGTGGTGTATGTCAGGCACCAATCCTCATCTACGGGTCTGAAATGGCATGGAAGCACGACCATGTCCAGACTTAGGATTGGCCACACCTACGACACATGCCTTTGTGGTAAAGGCAGAGGAGCCCCACTGTGTGATTACTGTGATGCTTACTTTACCATACAGCAAATTCACCTTGAATGCCCCAGATACCAGGATAATAGATGGAAATATTTTAGAAAAAACACTGTCTAAGGGCGTTGATCCTGGGAAAATACTGAGCTTTATCCATGTGGTGGGGCTGACTACTAAAATTTTAGTTGACATTGAGCAAAAAAACAGTAACCCTTGAGGGGTTATGAGCACGACATGGCCTAAATAGTGCAAAAAAATCAAAATATAAAAAATCTTCTGTCTGTTAGACCATCTGTCATCCAAAGTGAAAGTTATTATTCACAGTATCTTCATAGTCCCAGAGAGCATCTTCCATTATCCTTTCAAGGAAGATATTGAAAAGAGTTGGTGAAAGTAGGCAGCCTTGTCTCACTCCATCTGTGGTTTTAAACCAGTCCCAAATGTTTAAGATTTCTTGAAAACAACAAAGACAGAAAAAATTCCTTTGTTATTGAAAGTATTTATTGAAGAATATCCTGAGGTTTAGTATTTCTTCTGATGTGCTGCAACCTTGTCTATTACCTGTTTGTTATTCTGATATAATTTTGTTTGCTATCAGTTTCAGCCGGTTTAATGCAATATAATTTAATTATATATTACATTATAAGTTCTATAGATACTATTTACTAATTAGTGTTTAGTATCTTTCTCCATTAAATAATTATTTACAAAGGGAATGGCATAATTATTGGCTGAAAAATATGTCCTCTGAGTGTAGCTTTTAGTTTAGGAAAGATGTTATACAGGCCACATTTTGGAATTGTTGAAGTTGGTAAAAGTGCATGGACCTAAAAGAAGATTATGATGCGAAATGCTAATAATTTGAAGAAAACTCCCCACTATGTTTTAATGCTAAGTCTGCAACCTTTCAGTGTATTATACATGCCAGAATGTGCTTTTTAGCAGATATCAGCTAGATAAAATATAATAAGAATAACTTAAAATTTGTATAGCATGCTTAAGGGCAAAATACTGTTAAGAACATTTGAGGTTATAAGTAACAAAATGCTTAAGGCCCCCATAAGTTGCAGGACAAATGAAAATAAGCACAAGATTTCCTGAGACATACACAAAACCAATCAAACTTATTAGTGGATGTGAATTTATAAAAATAGTTTTAATGTGTATCATTATATATATATATATATATATATATATATATATATATATATATAATATATATATATATATATATATATATATATATATATATATATATATATATGCTGTAATAAATATGCATGCAGAGGGGGGAACTGATGTGTGAGCGACATCGTTCCGACCACAGATAATGCCAAGACATTCATCTCATTTCCATGAGATGATCCATAGTTGCTTCGCGACTGAAGGAGGCCATAGTAGTAATAACTCTAAGGGAGGCAACTCAACAAGGACAGGTCTTTTAACAGAACTTTACATGCTTTATTAACAGAACATCACAAATACATAATAACAATGTCTGCAGTTTCTTCTCTAGCTCCTTAACTTAGGCGGAACTATGTTGTTTCTATTAATGTCAAAATCCATCTCTAGTCTAGATCCTAACAGTGCACAACTTCTGCAGAAACTAGATGTCAGTGCCTATCACAGTTACAAATCAGTTACACATTGCTTCTTTACAAGTGTTCCTCCCTGAACACTTTTTGGAGTGGTGTAGATCAATCAGTGGGGATGATAGACATCAGAGATATTTATTCCCCACCAAGCAATTTGCCAGTTCTCACAGTCTGTTGCTTTCTATTCCTTCAGTAGGCCAACCTGCTCTTGTTAAGATGTGATAGTTGCTTTGCCTTCTTCATGATGGTTGTTTTTGATGCCAACCTGTGGGTGTCATCAAGGCAATAAGTCTAACACACTGCTTCAGCAAACTCCTTGATGGACATTTCGTGAAAGAGTTGTAGGCCCTCAGAAAGTCAGGGTCTCAAACACTTAGTCATTTTCATCTGTGTCAGGAAAATATGTCCATGAGTCTCTTATGCAACCTTCCATAGAAAAATGTTCATCAACCTCTGCACCAGATTCCACTGGAATGGATACACCATCATTTGAGTTATTCACACTGATGTAGAAAGAGGTGCAATTGATTTGTCTGTTAGGTTCAGACCTTGTTGCTGGTTTTCTTAGAATGGGCATTGTCCCTGCAGCGTGCCCATGGTACAGTTATTGCTTGTCCCTGGATGCAGTTACCAAGCTTCAAGTTCTCTCTTTTGCTGCATCCAATTTAAATTTTTTTTCTCCATCTTGGCCCTTTGGGGCCTATATTAAAGGTTCACCCAGCGACATCTGTAATCAGAGATGGTCTTCAGATTTTCTTGTCAAAAGTACTTGCAGATAGACAGAACAGAACAGGCTTGCATGCAGACCCAGCGTTGTCTTAATCTGTCTAATTGATTAAGGTTTTTCTAGCAAGAAGTAGATCATTAATAAAAGCTGCAGGCACATAACAGACTTCTCTAGTTTCTTTCCTTTCAGGTAGGTATTTCTTGTTGAGATCATCGCAGCAACCTTTATACTCATCTTTAAAGCTAAACCCATTAAACTTTCCTACAAGACAGTCGCAGATGGCGCTTCAACTCCCTGAGCCTCTGTCATCACTGTTTGTACAGCCACAGTCCTGACCATGCAGCAGCTCTTTCACAAACGAGTCTATTTGATCTTCCCCTCATGACACCATTATATCCAACTTGCACTGCATTTTACTAATGCTTCATCAACGTGTCAATCTTGTTTATCTTAAACTGGATTTTGCATAGAAGCTCAGTGATATTAGGTTTAATTTCATATATTGACAGGTTCCTGGATCATCCTCCTCAATTAGAGCTTGCCTGTGGAGTGTCCTTAGAGCTTCATTGTCCTTCTTTATGCATTACAATCATGCTATCAGAGTTCTTTCCGTTTCACAGATGCCAAGGAAAATCTTATCTCCTCTCCATTGAGTTGCCTATAATCACATTTGGCACCAATGGAATAAATTTAAAGGAGGCAACTCAACAAGGATAAATACATAATAACAATGTCTGCCTTGAGCACAGCTTCTTCTCAAGCTCCTCGACTTGAACAGAACTCCATGGTTTCAATCTAATGTCAAAAATCATCTCTAATCTAGTTCTTTAACATTGCACAACTTCTGCAAATCGAGATGTTAGTGTGATGCGCATCACAGAGTTACAACAAATATAAATATACACATAAATGTAAGTTTATGGAACCTGATGTAAATAGATCCTAACATACCAAAACATTCTTCAAGCACACAAAATGTTTAAGTAATTAGACTAGACTGGTTTTAAGACCAAAATTAATCACCTTTTATTCAGATCAGTGATCCGAATGGACTGTATCTTATCTTATCTTATAAAATACAGATGTTACTTCAAAAAAGAAGATGATTGATTACGTCCTACGCGTCATGCATTTAGTCATGCATATTAACCAATGACTTAAATTCTGACAAGTCACTGGTTTTCCTGGCTAGCTCAGGCAACCCATTCCATGCTCTAAAAGCACTAGGGAATAAGGAGTATTTGTACACATATGGGACAAGGAATGTGCCTTTAACTTTGTGTCTTTCAGAGTATTTTATTAGATTTTTTTTTAATTGTAAAATATTGAGAAACATATAGACTTAAGCCCCATTCAACGCATATGCCTGCAAGATCTCTCCACAGAATTCAATCTAAGGCGACTTTCACAGCCACTTCCCAGCAGGCAACCCATTCTATGCTCTAATAGCACTAGGGAAGAAGGAGCATTGTAAAAATTTGTCCTAGCATATGGAACAAGTCATGTGCCTTTATCTTTGTGTCTTTCTGAGTAATTAATTAGATTTTGTATTTGAAGATTATGGTTCAGTGTTTTATGTATAATTACTACTTTACTTTTGAGTTTTCTCTCCTGAAGGCTTTCTAAATGTAGTGATTTTATTAAAGGTGTTACTCTAGTCAAATATCAATATTTGTTATGAATCTCACTGCTCTATCTTATCTTATCTTATATAATACAGACATTACTTCAAAAAATAAGATGATTAAGTCCTACGCGTCATGCATTTAGTCATGTATATTAACCAATGACTTAAATTCTGCCAAGTCACTGGTCTTCCTGGCTAGCTCAGGCAACCCATTCCATGATCTAATAGCACTAGGGAAGAAGGAGCATTTGTACAAATTCGTCCTAGCATATGGGACAAGGAATGTGCCTTTATCTTTGTGTCTTTCAGATTATTTTATTAAATTTTGTTTTTGTATTTAAAGATTATGGTTCAGTGTTTTATGTATAATTGCTACTTTACTTTTGAGTCTTCTGTCCTGAAGGCTTTCTAAATTTAGTGATTTTACAAAAGGTGTTACTCTGGTTAAATGTGAATATTCGTTTGTTATGAAACTCACTGTGTCAGTTCCAGTTTCTTAATGTTATCTTGAGTTGAGGATGCATATTCTATTATTAGCCTAAACAAGGTTAAATAACATTTTAGTTTTATGTTCTTATTTGATTTATAGAAATTTCTTTTAATAAACCCTAATGCTTTGTTTGATTTTTTTATAGTTTCATCAATATGCTGATTCCATGACAGTCTTTCATTTATTATAACACCTAGGTATTTTGCGTTTTTAGTCTGTGTTTACTGAGTTTACTGTTATCGGTGTTGATTTAGAGCCATTTATTATTACAGTTTGTTCTCTCCCTATCAGAAAATCTTTAATCCACTGATGCAATGGACCATTAATGCCCAAATATTTTAATTTTTTAAGCAAACTATGGTGGTGAACTTTGTCAAAAGCCTTGGAAAAATCTAGTAAGATAGCATCTATTTGTTCACTATTATCTAAACCTTTTGTAAAAGTCATCAATTAGTCCTATTAGTTGTGTTTCACATGATCTATATTTTTCTAAAGCCATGTTGGTATGGGGTGAGAACATTATGTTTGTCTAAGTGGTTTATGATGTTGCTATATTATGTGTTCTAGGATTTTACATGTGATGCTGGTAAAAGATACTGGTGTGTAGTTTCCTGGGTCAGATTTTTCTCCTTTTTTAAATAGGGGGGGGGGTGACATTAGCTTCTTTCCAGTCCTTTGGTACTCCGCCCTGGTTAAGCGATGCCTAAAAGAGTATTCTGAACACTGGGGCTAGCTCATTGCTTAGTTCTTTGAGTAATCTAGCTGGAATACCATCAGGTCCAGACGCTTTATTTGGTTTGGTGTTAGCTAATAGTTTTTGGATTCCATTTTCTTGTACTACTATGTTGTCTACTTGGTTCAAATTAAGTAATATGTCTTTGTCTCCTGGGGCTGAGAATGCTGATGCAAAGTATTTGTTTAGGATGTTAGCTTTAGTTTCATTATCATTATGTATTATGTTATGTTCATCTTTTAATGGCGCTACACCTGTTGTTTCCATTTTCTTAGACTTAATGTATGACCATAGGTTTTTGTTGTTATCTTTAGATATTACATTGTTTATATATTCACTCTGCAGCTGTATGCTTACTTTTTGGGTTAGGTGTTTAGTTTTTATATACTTTTTGTAAACTCTTTCTGCCATAGTTTCTTTAAATTTTCTATATAGGTTTTCAAAGCTTCTTTAGTCTATTATTAAATCAGCATGGATGGCTGCCTGGTCGTGCGGTTAGCGCACTGGACTGTTGTTCGGATTTATTGACGGTCGAGGGTTCAAACCCTGCCCGCTCCCATCCCTCGTCGTCCTGCGGGAGGTTTGGACTAGGAAGTAAACTATCTTCAACTCTGAAGGAACATCCGAAAACATGTAAAACAAAACATTTATTTATTTTGTTTGATGTGTATTTAGTTGGTATATCATTTTCTATAATGCTTTTAAGATAGTTTTTAATGAAATTCCAGAGGTCATTGACTGGTTGGTTAATGTCTTTTTCTAATAAGAATGTTTGTTGAAAGTTTAATGCAGCTTGGTGTAGTTGTGTTAAGTTACATTTATTCCAGAGTAAGATTTTTCTTTTGGGTTTTGTATTGGCTACTGCTTTTATCTGACTGTGTATTTTTATGATCTCATGGTCTGATAGACTGGGGATAATATCATAATCAACTACTAATCCAGGTCTGTTGGTTAAGAAGAGATCTAATGTGTTGTTTAATCTATTTTATCTTTTTAATGATTTGATCTAAACTTAGGTTGTGTAAAGTTTCTATGAAAAGCTCATTTATGTCCTTAAGGTTTTGGTGTTTATCTATGGTTAATATTTTCCAATTTATATTAGGTAGGTTAAAATCACCCATAATCCAAAAAACTGCATTTTTATTTGGCTCTTTAAGTGTAGTAAACTGATTACATAGTTCCTGCATGTATTCTAAACTAGAATTTGGTGGTCTGTAAATACTGCCTATTATTAGGGATGTTGAGATGGTATTAATTTTACAAAATGTTGATTCTATATTTTTCGAGTTAGGTAAGGCAATTTCTTCTGCTATGAGTGTTTTTTTTTATTGCTAAAAGAACTCTTCCATGATTATCAGCCCTATCTTTTCTAAAAATTTCTGCATTATTATTTTCAGGATGTAGCCAAGTTTCTGTTCCTGCAATTATGTCTGGTTTCTCACATTCTAATAAAATGTCTAAGACTGCTATTTGTTCCTAATGCTTTGAAAATTTATTACTAAGGTTTTAAGGTATTTTGGTATTACTTCTTTAGTAGGTTGATCTAATATACAATTGTAACAGTTCGAATACAAAATTTAAATAAATGTTTCAAAAGAAAACATTCAATCAAGTATTGTAAATCAACATACTATTTCTAACATATTTTTTTCCCAAAGGATCTTTAGTTGCTTAGAAAAAAGTACTGGAATGTAGTTCTTTACTACCTTTTAAGCATTTAATTAATAATGCATTTCTTTTTAAGATGAATTTCTTCATTAAAAAAAAAATATCTTTAAATATAAATATAAACACCTATGAAAATATAGTCTCTATGAACTTAAAAAAACTGGTTCTCAAAATATCTAAGATGAACAATATTCCAAACTTAAATTGAAACATTCAATATGATTAAGCTGTTAAAGCATTAATTACCATATTAAGTGCCAGTATGAGTGTTAAATTTAAAAATAATTTAATTTTTAGAAATAGTGATTGCTAGTATTTTTCCACAAATTAAAATAGTTTTATCCTGTGTTGATATAACTATTTTATACATTTATTTCTATTTATTTAACTCAATTCTTTCTTCACCTTTATGCATAACAATGGTAATTAAAAAATATTATTTCATCATTTCTAGCATTTCCCATGCAAAAGACATACAAAAATTGACAATTACCACAGGCTATTTCACTTCCATCAGGTGCTGGAATTGGCTCTGTTATAATTATGGACAATAATCTAATATTAATGTAATGAGATTTAAAAAAACTATTTAGTGATGTACTATTAAATTTTTGTTTTATTCTGTAGTAAAATTTATATACTTGTAGTCTATAAAAAAAAGCAATTTTAAAAAATCTTAATGTAATTTAATAAGAGTTTCAAAATATTGAATATTACTAATTTTAAATCCTTTAGTTTTTAAGCAATTCATTTGAATATGAGATTTTCAATAAGTTTTTGAAAATTTTTTTTTTAAATTTTTATTTTTTAATCCTTTAATTTTAAAGTAATTTATTTGATTGAATATGTCTGTGTTTGTCTAATGATATTCAGTTATTGAAAACAAACACCAATTTGCTAGAAGATACCATGAATCTTAAGACTTTACTAGTTACACATTTTTAAATCTCAAAGATCTTAACATTTTTTACAACTTTAAATCACTAGTTAATTAATCTAGGGCAAACTATTTTCAATATAACTTCTCTTAATATTGTTCTTACATAAGTTTTATTACACTTAAAAGTTTTTATCTATTAAAAAATAATAAAGCCATTATCATTAACCAAAACAATATATAAAAGTACCTTGAGCTCCCAACATTGTAGCTTTCACTGTTGATAAGATTTTTAATTGTGTACCAATAGTAGGAATACGCTCACAAACACTTAACAGATTCTGCACATTAATTAAAATGAAAAAAAAAGCACAAGATTAGAAACAAATAGTAGCTAATATAAAAAGTTAAATTCAACTAAAAATATATATATAGCTAAATTTAACAGTAATAAAATACTTTCTATCAAGCATAAAAAATATTCTAACATACCATTCTCATTTTTTTATCAGTACATTCAGCAGCCAACTTCTTAGCCAGCCGTGTAACTTCTTCCGAAGCTTCTGCAATAGCCTTAGCAGTAGCTATTAGATCTTTTTTAGTGCCTCCTTCACCTCTAATTCAAAGAAAGCAAAAACATTTTTTCATACGCATATAATATTAATAATAAATTAAATAATATTATATATCACTGGTGCGGTAAATGCACTTTGAAAACATAACAGAAATAAAACAGGAGAACTAATGATAAATTTGTAAAAGGTAGATCTTAAGTAAACAGAGCAAGAGAGTTCATGGAATGCACAAATCTCAGATAATAAGGAGTGATCAGATAACTAATGTACTTAGGACATTTCATCTTTATATATAGTCCAACCTGGTTTGATGATGACCACTTTTGTCATCCAGGTGGCTGAGGGCTTTGCACTGGGGTTTTATGCCTCCTGTGGCTGGTGAAACATATGTGAGCCTGAAATGTTCGGCTGCACACTGGGCAGGTTATTCCAGCTGGAGCTAGTGTCACTGGACTTACTTTTTTTCTCGGACACTTTTCTTCTTCCAGTGCTGTTCTCTAGTCCATTTTGAAGCAGTGGTCAGATAATTTGGATAGACTAAGAAATCTAGTGGATGAAGCTGTAGATTCTGAAGCACTCATCATGGGCTGAAGTTTTTTTTTTTTTTTTTTCAAATTTGTGATGATAATATAATTTTAATTATTGTGCACTGAATTCTTTCCAGAAAAGATTTTTTCAAAGCACTTGCAGCCTAAATGATATTTTTTTTATCAAACAAAAAAGGAGCATTTCTATTGACACCCATAATATTAAATACAATTTATACTAATATTAGTATTACATTTTAATAATCTATTTGAAATGGACATCAGTATTGGAGGTGAGAAGATGGCAAGTGTTAGAAGCTTTAAATACCTAGGAGCTATCATATCAGATGAAGAAACTAATCCTCAACTACTAGCCAGAATTGCAAAGTCCACAGCATCACTTGCAAAGCTGAAAACTATCTGGAATGACAACAGCATAGTCCTCGGCCCTAAAATCAGACTAATGCACTCCTTGATCATGGCCACTTTCTTGTATGCTTGGAAATCTTGGACACTAACTACAGAATTGTCCATCATGGTTTGATAATGACCACCTCTGTCATACAGGGGGCTGAGAGCTGTGCACTGGGGTTTTGTGCCTCATCCTGTCACTGGCGAGACCTATGTGAGCCTGGAAAGTTTGACTGCACACTGGGCAGGTTATTCTAACTGGAGCTTTTTTTCTCTGATGCTTTTCTTCTGCAAGTGCCCAGTTTTCACAGCATGATGCCAAGACGCTCTATCATGTGCTTCTGTCTTCCAGGTGGCTTGGTCAATGCTGAAGGCTTTCAGAGAAGTGTCTAACAGCTAGCTCAGCATTGCAGTGATTCAGATAGGAGTACCTACAGCAAGCTTTATTGTTGATTCTGTAATTAAATATGGTTAAATGTGGCTACACCAATGCAGCCACAACTGAACCTTAGAAACATTATGATTTTGAAGTAGCAATAAAAATTTAAGATGTGGACTCTCCACCTTCATAATATTGTTTCAAGTGCTGATTAAAATGACTTCAGTCCTATCTTTGTTCATCTTAAATTTATTATTAACAGTCCAGGCACCAACACTTGTGTGATTGAATTGCTGTGGCACTATTCCCATATCCTACAAAGTGCTCATGATTTGTGTCTTGGGGCAAGTGTATCAATACAGTCAAGGTGGGAAAAAGGAGGAATAGAATTGAGATCACATGACTTTCATGATATTTATTCAAAGGAGAGCTTATGAAAAACAGAAGTTGGTTTCACTGCGATGAAGGGAATGCTATGTCCTTTCTAATCTACTTTTGACATGTTTGTAATGTTCCTTCAGAATTGAAGTGTCTTACATCCTAGCTCAAAACTCCCACATGATGAAGGGAGATCTGGCAGACAGGGTTCCACCATTGAGACAACAGCATACCATACAACCAGACAGCCATATTTGAGGTTCTTTATATTAGAGACAGTGAGTTTGGCAAATGAGAAAGGCAGGTTGAATCATTTCCATTTTTAATCAAAACATCGATATTAACTTTTATCTCATGGATATTCACTTTTACCTGATTGTGCCCTGCTAGCTCACAATGAACATGATCTCCAGAATGGAGTCAACGAATTTGCATACGCTGCCACCTCTTTCGGTTTATTTATAAACCTTGGAAAAACAGTTGTCATGTTCCAGAAGTCAGTAAATAAAACCTATGCAGCCCCAAAGATCACTGCGTATCCCGTGGCCTTCGTGAGTGACCTCCAGCTGTCTCGTTCTGAGGCCGCATGCAACCTGGTGCTCTCTTCTATGTCAGCTAAGGCAAGTTGGTGCCTAAGCTGTTCTTTAAAGTGTTTCCGGGGGCACCTCTGTTATGTCGACCACCTTTTAGCTCACCAAAACAGACTGCCTTGAGCATATGTTCGTCCCCCATAAAAGCAGCATGGTATTCTTAGTACTGCTCTTCTGATTGGAAGCAGCTAATTTTGAAGCTACATTTATATAACAACATTGCCTAGTTCCCAAACCAGTATGTTCATTAGATTGAATCTGTACCCATTACAAATTCTTCCTATCTGATGCTGAACTTCCCTCCAAACTCTATTTTTTTTTATAATTGGTAAACCATTTGTCCTAGAACCCTTTTTTTTACACTGAAGTTGTGAAATGATCATACAATTTTCAAAACAAATTAAGGACTTTTAATTTCAAGGAACACAGTTATGTAAAAACAATGTTTTAACAACATAGAAAGGAATAATGGCATAATCATTTAAATAGATCTGAGTTTGAGTTTTGAGTTTAGGCACATCAGCACAATTTAGGCCATGTCGTGCCCGCAATCCTTTAAGGATCACTCTCCCTTTACAAAACAAAGGCTATTTTCTATACAGTTAAATCATTAAAAACAAGGTCTATTCACAGTTAAAATAGTAAAGGTAGTAAAAATTTAATAATTTGGTAAAAATGTTATGGAAATATCATATGTTCACAATTCAAAATCAGATCTTTGTAGACAAACCCAACCCCCAGACAAAGCCCAGTACCTTCCCAGGGTGGACACTATCCAACAGTGTTTTTAAGATGTGTGCTCTAAAAAATTTCTCCCTGACATCCTGGTATCTGGGGCAATCAATGAGGATATGTTCCACGGTGAGATGAGAGTCACAGTACTCACAAAGTGGGGGCTCCTCTCTCTTCAGCACAAAAGAGTGCATGATGTATGTGTGGCCAATCCATTGTCTGGACATGGTCATGCTACCACGCCTTGTCAGACCCTTTGATGTGGGCCGCCACCTGACATCCGCCACAATCTGCCTGAGTTTTTTGTGAGTCTCAGCCTCCCATCAGTCCTGCCACTTTCGATATGTGGCAGAGGCAATACTTTGTCTCAGGTCCGAGCAGGAAATTTGGGTTCCTGACACCGCATGATTTAGGGTTCTCTTTGCTTCTCTGCCTGCGGCTTCGTTTCCCTCAATGCCCACATGGGATGAAGGTGACATCCCTATGGTCGGCTGTTATTTGGTCCAACAGCTTCAGGCTCTTATGTACTAATGGAATGTCAGTCTTCATCCGCCCAAAGCGTGGAATGCAGATTTGGAGTTGGAGCAGATTATAAATTTTCTCCTTTCTGATGCTTTGACTTGGGATAGGTGATGTACGAAAAGCGCCAAGACAGAGACGCAGGGCAGCATTTTGTATTGGTTCCAGTATTTGTAGATAAGACTTCCTTCCTGCTCCATATATTATGGATCCGTAGTCTAATTTGGATCAGATTAGACTCCGATATAGCAGCAGCAAGGTATTTCTGTCAGCTCCCCAGTCCGTATGGCTGAGTACTCTAAGTATGATTAATGACTTTAGGCATTTCTTCTTAAGTATCTTAATGTGGGGGAGAAAATTATATTTGGAATCTAGGGTGAGGCCTAAAAATTGTGTGGTTTTCACAACAGGGATCTTCTTTTTGTGTATAAATAGTTCAGGGTCTGGGTGGAGTCCCCTTAAATTACAAAAATGGATACTAATGTTTTGGAGTCAGAAAATTAAAAACCATTATTGTTTGCACAATTTTGAATTTTATTTAAACATAGTTGTAATTTTCTTTCTAAAGTGTTCATGTTTTTGCCTTATGTAAGAATGATAAAGCCATCAACATACAGAGAGCACTCTATGCCAGGGGACAGAGCATTTATAATGCTGTTTATTTTTATGTTGAACAGGGTCACTGAGAGAATGCTGCCCTGGGATACACCCATTTCCTGGTCATAAGTGTCAGAAGAGGAGTTGCCCACTCGAACCTGAAATTTCAAGTCTTTTAGGAATTCCCTCACAAAGCAGGGAAGGTGTCCCTTAAGCCCCATAAGCTCCAGGTTACGTAGAATGCCTTGTTTCCAGGTTGTATTATAGGCCTTTTCTATATAGAAGAGTACAGTTACTAGATGTTCTTGTCTTAGCAGTGCATTTCTGATCAAAGCTTCCAGCATTACAAAGTGGTCAGTTGTCTGCCCCTGCTGGAATCCGCACTGGTTGTTGGAGATTACTTTATTTCTCTCAAGGTACCCTTCAATGAAGTCCAGTAGGGGATGGCACCAAAGGCGCCGTGAATCTCGTTGGTTGTTGGAAAGGCTTTTATCGACAAACAAACAGGCCTGGACGTTGGGATTCTTCATCCCGTGTCCTATCTGAGGGCTCCCAGCGGTAGACGGCCATATCGATAGACTGGGCCAGACCGGGCCATGCCGCGTACACAGCACACCGTCCCCGTTCCTGGGTCCCACTCACTATAAGTGGCCAAGAACAGTGCTAACTGAGGGAAACTTGTCTCATATTCCTATACTGTTACCGCCACTGTCCCGTGCGAGGGTCGCCACTCCAGCTAATGGGACACTGATGACCACCCCCTTTGTGGAATGGTATGACAGACTTTTGGACAGGGTTGCAGGTTACTTGTTCCATCCCCACCCCGAGTGAGATAAAAAAAACAAAAGCGTAGTGCCTCATAGCTTCCATACAAACATAGTGAACCACTGGATACGTCTTCCCAGCTTGCGGAGCTGCGGACACTCTTGCAAGACGTGCGCCACAGTCTCTTCTGATTTCCTGCAGTGTCGGCAAGGGGCATCAAAATTTGGTCGGAACCGGGCGAAGTACGCACCTATGGGGCAGTGTCCCGTGCACCACTGCGCTATTGTTGATTGTTCGGACCTTTTTAGCCTCCAGCACGGGTCCTCTCGATCTGGGCGACGCATGTGCTGCCAGACTCCCCTGGCAGTGTTGGAGTCATCCCAGGATTTCAACCACTTTTCATGTACCCACTCTCGTACTTGGTGATTCGAAAGTGGGCACAGCCAGCGCTCCTTCTCGAGCTAGAGCGTCAGCCACGGCATTGCCCCTCATGCCGCAGTGCCAGGGCACCCACTGCATAAAGATGACAGCTCCAATAAATAGGAGGATGTTATTTGCGGCGCCTAATGCCTCTTCCACCAGTTTGGACTTTCCCCCTAAGCCAGCCATGGCTTGGAGGTAGGATTGGGAATCGGTAACCATTACAAAGGTAGTCGCAATGGTTATCTTTTCACGCAATCTTTGGAGCAGGTAATTGAGTGTGTTAGTTATCACCATTAATTCAGCATCAAAGCTACATGCAGCGAGGCCGCATGTGCCTGATAGCTTAATCTGGGTAACAGATATAGGCACAATACCCAGCTCTTACGGGGTCCTTCATGACCGACCCGTCTGTGTAACAGTAAATGGCGTTGGCCGGGTAGGTCTTAAATGTGTCCATTGCCATTTTTCTTAGTAAATCCTGGTGTGTGTGTCGTTTTGTGCCCCCCTCCAACCTGTGCATGGTTAGATTTATGGGAGGGATGGGCTGTCTCCTCCAGGGCGGGCACGTGCTTATCCGTCGAATTGGGACCCGGTCAGTAGAGAGGCCAGCTTGAGCACTCAAATTTGTTGCGCAGTGCATAAATGATGTCCGTTTTATCCTGTTTTTAACTCTCCACCGAGTGACTAATGTAAGGGTCGGTAGCCCTGGTTCGCCCCTTTTGTAGCGTTCCAGGGCTGTGAGCACGGTGCGCTCTCTCCTCAGGCTGAGAGGAGCCACGCTGGACATGATTTCTGCAGCGGAAGTTGGGCTCGTTCTATAGGTGCCGCAAATGAATCTGAGAGCCTGGGCCTGTACTAGATCAAGTGATTCGAGGGCTGTCTTGCTTGCGTACACCTGCACGGGCAGGCTGTACTCGATTTGGGATCTGACAGCCCCCGTGTACAGTGTGTGGAGCATGTCAGCTCGGGCGCCCCACTTGGTACTGGCTAGCTTTCTGAGTAACCCTAACTTCTCCGAGGCCTTTTTTTCAACGTCCTGGATGTGCAAGTGCATTGAGAGCTTTCTATCTAGGTTGAGTCCTAGATATTTTGGCGTGTTTTCATGTTGGAGTCGCAGCCCACCTAGTTGGAGCTCGAATGGGGCCCCAAGAATGTCGATTCCCAGGCTGAACAGGCACCAGGTCATTTTGGCAATGTTAATTCGTATCTGCCATTTTGAACAATACGAGGAGATGGTATGGAGATCGGTTTGTAATGCTGCCTGTAGTTGGTCAGCTTTCTTCCCGGTTGACCAGAGGACAATATCATCAGCATATAGCAGTTTGCGACATCGGAGTGAGCTGGGCAAATGGTTAAGATAGGCCATGAAAAGGATACATGAGAGGGCAGATCCCTGGGATAACCCTCTGATTGGGGTGTTTTCCCAACTTAGAGAGTACTGGAACTGCGTTCGTGTTTTCCTCGCAGTTAGGAACTGTTTTATCCAGTTATAGGTCCGCCCGTGTACGCCCATGGCTCTAAGCTTAAGATAGAGGCCTTGCTTCCACACCCGGTCATAAGCCTGTTTTAGGTCTATAAATACTGCATATGTGCTCTCGGACCTCTGGAACCCATCGGCCACCTCCTGCATGAAAACTGTGATCTGGTCGATCGGGCTCAAGCCTGCCCTAAAGCCAGCCTGCTCTGGCGCTAGGATACCGGCACTCTTAAAGCTCCACACGAGCCGCTCGCTGACCATCCGTTCTACTATCTTGCCGATAGTGGAGGTCAGGGATATGGGTCTGTAGGACTCAACGTTAGTCGCGTCTTTGCACTTTTTTAGTATTGGAACAATGGTAGCACAGCGCAGACTAAATAGGTTCGTAGTGTTGAGAATTTCTTGGACTTTTAGGCCAGAGGAGTCGGTTGTGTCATAGCCCCATGCAGGAGACCGTAAGTTTTCTACCAGCTTTGAATATATCAAGCGAGATGGCGTCGGTACGCCCGCTTTGAGGGCCAGGATTTTGTGAAACTGTCATGCCGTTTCTTACATATGTGATAATTCCACGGCACTCATCGCATTTACATTTATAAGCCTACCAAAGTCTCCTGCAAGAGCGCGATGTCTAATGCCCTCTCGTGGAGGAGTTTTGTATGCTCTAATATCTGGGGTATTAATCCGCAAATATTGAGCTGAAGTACTTTTATCTGGCTAAGTTTATCGCTCCCTAAGGTGTTTTGGAGGACCGATGGTCCTCGCTTCATTGGTCATAGTCGTTTGGACCTTTTGGGTGGTAATAGTTGGTTTGGCCTGGTGCGGGATATGATCACCAGGTTGGTGTGGTTGGCTAGCCACACCTTGGCTACCGTTCTTCCGAGGGAAGAACGAATGCAGTGTAGCCTAGGAAGAGGGCTTTTTCCTGAGAAGGGGAACCTTTGCTAATCTATCGTGGTTCGACAGGTTCCGCCGGATCGGAACCACGGGGCGAGTAGTAGAGGATTTTTCGTTGTGGGGCCTGCCGCCCACTACCCGCGCGACGGAGCCTGTTTGGGTCTGCTCGTACCTGGGTTTTCTGGTTTGATGTGTAATATTCATGTTTGCATAGAAGTCGAAGACCGTTGGCGGCCTTAGTTATTGCCGATTAGAAAGTAGTGTACACAGGGCCTGCAAGAGGGTCCGGGATCTTAGGGTGCGGGAAGTCTGCACCACTGGTCACCACCTCCGTATGGCAAGAGTTCGCTTACGAGAGGAGTGGTTGTGTGAGGATTGCTCCATATCCCCAGTATCGAAACTGCTTATTGGGAAGCGCGTTCTTCTACTACCTCACAGGTGACGGGCTAGTTAGAGCCTAGCTCGTGGACGCCAACCAGTCCGCCCGACGCAGCCCGCTAAGGCTGCGCCAGTCAGTCCAGTCTTAGCCCAAAGAGAGACCCGTGAATCAGCCGAGTCCCAGAAGAACCCGACCAACCCCTCGAGTTGGTGTCCAGCGCTATCCGCTTTTCGGAGATCCCGTTAGGTCTCTTACTCACCGTTGCCCCGGGGCTCCACAGGGGGCGGGGGGGGGGGGCTGGACATAACCCCTTTGTTTCCTTTTACACTTGCCCGCTGCTCATTCATCAGCGGCAAGCAATCAATAATCTTGGCCACTCCAGGAGAGCGGAGTGTCCACCCGACGACCACGATGAGGTGGTACTTAAACGCTGAGCCTCAAGGTACCAGACCAGCCTATTGTTTATCATTCTTTCCATGGTTTTGCAGATGCAGCTTGATAGTGCTATTGGTCGATAGTTAGCTGGGTCAGACCCATCTCTTCCCGGTTTGGGTATCGGTATAACTGTGGCTTTCCTCCAGCTGTTTGGGAAAGTGCCTGTTTGCCACACACAGTTATAGATTTTTATCAGGGTCGCCAATGAGGGTTCGGAAAGATGCTTGAGGAACTGATAATGGATTTTATCTTCTTCTGGCGCTGTGTCATGTGATTTATATAGCAAGTCCTTCAGTTCCTCAAGTGAGCTATTTCTCTGGGGGACGTGACAGTTCGTCCTTGGTTTTTCAAATGCCCTATTGCATTTGATTCTTTCCCTTTGATTCGCCTTACTGCCTTCCAAACCGCTCTAGCAGAAGTTTTGGCATCCAGACTGCCGACAAAATTCCTACAGGAATTCCTTTTGGCTGACCGTATGGTTTTTCTAGCCTTTGCTCTAGCTATCCTGAATAGTTTTAGGTTTTCTTGGGAAGGAATCTTTATAAATGCAGCCAGTCATTTTGTCCTATCGCCAATAGCACTTTTGAAAGCTGTATCAAACCATGGTATGCTAGGCCATTTTGGATTTGTGGAGGTTAGGGGTACAACTTTCCTGGCTATACTAAGTAGCTTGCTAGCAAAGGTATCAGCTAGGTTCTGTTCATCAGGGATATTTTCTGTGATATGCTATCTTTCAGAAATGTTTCCTGTAAGCAGACAGCTGCAGGAGTTTCAGAGTCCATCAGTAGCTGCATTTCATCATAATTGGCCTTGAGGCCTCTACAGTTCCACTGTACAATTCTGGAATCCATGGCTTATTCTAAATGACCTACCTGGAGCTATTATGCATAGGGAGGCCCCGGAGGGGTTTCCTTTTATTCCAGTGACCTTGGTAATTTTATTAGTGGGTTTGGATGGAGAGGAGAACCCCCTTTTGGTGGAAGTCTTTCTCTCTGGAGAGGGGAGATCCCTCTGGTTAGAGCGGAGGAGAACCTGTGTCAGACATGATGTCCTGGAGTTTTGGATTTGACATGCTGCTCAGTCTCCATGCTCTCATCAGCGAGCACAGAGCAGAGAACCTGTTCTTTAATATGACAACAGGGCTTTCTTGTCTCTTCGGAGGTGTGTTCTTTATTGGTGTTTTCTTCTGAGTTGGAGGAGGAGGAGGGGGTGGTGGGGTCAATGTGTCCGTCTGTGTGGCTATGGATCTTCCTGTCTTAGCCACAGCCTGGGCATAGGTCTTTGTCAAGCCAAACTGGCCCTTGGGTAGGGCCAATACAGCCGATTTCGCCTGGATGAAGGTACATCCATTTCTTGCCTTGTACTCCTGCACGGCAACCTCCTGTTTCCACACAGGGCAGTCCTTGGAGTAGGCTGAGTGGCCAGCGTGACAGTTTGGGCATTTGAACTGGGCTGTGCAGCCCTTGTCCTCATGACCCTCTACAGCACATCTGACACACACAGTGTTTCTCTTGCAGACTGCCGCGCCATGTTCATAACCCTGGCACTTGAAGCACCTCATGGGGTTATGTATGTAGGGCCTCACTGGAACTCGTAGGTATCCTGCCTTCACATACTCTGGTTGTGTCCTAGTTCCGAATGTGAGGATTATAGTGGCGGTTTTGACCTCCTCACCATCCCTGCGCCTGGTAATGCACTGGGCATGGGTGACTCCTTCAATGCCCTCCACTATTTCCTTCTCGGAACATTCCAGCAGGTCTCTAGAGCTGATAACACCTCTGCTGGTGTTAAAACTCTTGTGTGGCATGACCTCTACTTAGAGATCACAGATTCTTCTGCATCGAAGAAGCCCATCAACCCTTACTATCAACTTCTACAAAAAGTTCTGATGATTTGTGCAGCTTAGATACACTCTTGGGCTCTCCCTCTACTGACTTAAGCCCCTTGTAGATGGGAAAAGGGCTCATCTTTGTCAGGCTTTTCCCCTCCTCTGTGCACCTGACCACCAAAATGATAGCTAGGTAGTACAGCTTTTTGTTTCCTTCTCCTTTTTTGCCTCGATACGGAGTCTCTTGCCCAGAGCATAAATCTGGGGTAAGTAGTTTTTTGGGTGTTTTCCTATCCATATATACATTCTTATTAGTTCTGCACCTGTGCTTCCCACCAGCCATCGAGTCCAACAAGGGGACGGGCCATTTGGATGTCCAGAATAAGCCCGCCAGGGCTACACAGGTGCTATACTCAGTCAGCTGCTGCATCGGACATGTGTCAGATACAACAGCTCCCTGATTGACCCTCCAGCTCTAGCTCAGCGCGACCAGCCGGTTGACCCAGAGTGGGCCATCTGGGCCTCAGGTCTAGGGGAACTTGGAGCCAAACTTTGTGTTGCGGTGGTCTATCCTCAGAAAGACACGTACTCAAACACCAGGATCTCTTTATCCCCCCTTACTCGTCGCAGTCCACGGCAAACGGACTGGTCTAAGACATAGGGAGGTTTTAAAGATAAGGAGACAGAGTGATGATCAATGTAGGCAGACTGAGAAAAAGAGGAGGCAGACACAATGATAGAAAAGAAGTAGGAAAGAGGAGCGCAGTTTAACGTCATGTCTCGGGATGCTATATAAGCATGAAAAATGTGCTCTACAAAAGTAGTAAAATAAACCCACATAATTTGTAGCTGATGCTTTACATAACAAAATTACAGAGACAGCCCCCCATCAAATTTACCAACGGATGAGAAATATATTCAAGCCATAGTCTTGTTTTTGATTGTTTAAAGAAATTGTAAAATTTTGGCGTTTTTTTTTCACATAAAAGCAAACAGTGCAACAAGTCATCTTTGATAAGACTCTTCTAACTCTTCTGGAATAAGTAGAGTAGCGTTAAGTGATCACCTAAGATCAGCATGAAATCCTCCCAATACAGTGTCGCACCTAGAGGGGTAGCTCAGGGTGTCACCCCTCCCCTTCAACTTTCTTGAAATTTGTTCCAATAAACATTATTCCTAGCTGGTTCTTTTTATTGAACCAATACAGTGAGCCGTTTACCTAATTTTATTGATTTTTACTCAAATGTAAAATCCCAATGTTTATTACAGTTATTCAAATATTATTGCAAATTTTACAATAATATTTAATTAAAATTACAAACAGACTGAACATCATTTGAACAGGTTTCCTTTGTTATACTTTAAGAAAGAAATGTATAACGTTGTGCTGTGTCATTTACACTTAAACTATCATCTAGATGTGTCTAGGCATATTTGGGCAAATATCTAGAGATTTTATTATCATCTTTTCCCATGTGTCTGCTTTTACCAAGTTATAATTTTGTCAACTTGGTTGTCGCCCCCAAAATGGTGTCCACTGGCCCTGCCCTCCCACCCAATGATGCCACTGCTCCAAGATACCTACTTCTTCCCAACAATTTTGATTAATATATTGGAGTAGACATAGTAGGAAATAAAACAAAATGAGCCGCACAACTAAACAGTTTAAAACAGGTTTCCAATACGAACAGCATAGGCCTAATACACTATTACCCACTAGTTGGCCTACTAATCCTAATCACAATCGCTCTATACGCCATTTACTTAATAGGTCTAGACTACTCTAGACTAGATCCAGAATATATCTAGAATTCTAGATCTAGACAAGATCTGGACTAGTTCTAGATATATGATGTAGTCTAGATCTAGACTCTAGGGTACATTTAATTCTAATCTAGGCTAGTACTAGATTTCTAGACTAGTTCTGTATCTAGATCTAGTTTAGATCTGGATCTAGACTCTTGATCTGTTTTGTTTTTACATGTTTCGGATGTTCCTTCAGAGTTGAAGATAGTTTACTTCCTAGTCCAAACCTCCCACAGGACGACGGGGGATGGGAGCAGGCAGAGTTTGAACCCTCGACCGTTGATAAATCCGAACGACAGTCCAGCGCGCAAACCGCAAGACCAGGCAGCCATCCATCTGGGTCTAGACTCTTGATCTAGATTTAGATCTCGATTTAGAATCTAGACTAGATGTAGATCTAGACTAGGTGTAGATTTAGACTAAATAGAATCTACATCAAGATCCAGAACTAAATTTATACTATAGCCCGCAGTGGTCTTCAACGGGGGCAATATCGCCCCCGGGGGGGCGTTTACAAGATTTTAGGGGGCGCTGGGAGCCAAAGGGGCGGTAGGGGGCTCTGGGCACAATAGGGGGCGGTAAGGAGGCGCGCGCTGGGCATACATGGGGAAAGAAGAAACTATAGGTGCACTGAAACAAAACAAATTAAAAAATATTTCAAAATTAAAGCTGGCAAACTAAATATAGACAAATTTTAGTTAGCTTGCTTCTAATTTAACGATAGAAATGAGATCTCGATTTAGAACTAGAATGTAGACTATATCTAGACTAGGTGTAGACTTTGACTAAATAGACTCTACATCAAGATCCAGAACTAAATTTATACTATAGCCCAGTGGTCTTCAACGGGGGCGATATCGTCCCTTGTTGGCGTTTTCAAGATTTTAGGGGGCGGTAGGGGGGCGCTGGGCACAATAGGGGGCGGTAAGGGGGCGCTATGCATACAGGGGGAAAGAAAAAACTATAAATATATATATATAGGTGCACTGAAACAAAATATATTTAAAAATTCTTCAAAATTAAAGCTGGCAAACTAAATATAGACAAATTATAATTAGCTTGCTTCAAATTTAACGATAGAAATTGAGTTTAGAATCCCATTTTCAATTTTTTAATTCTAACTCTTTTGCTGAAATCGGAAGGTATCTAGTGTCCTTAGATCTTGCTTTGATAAACATGATTTGATAAACAAACTAGGTAATACACCTTTTAGATTATAGTTATTTTATCTACATATGTTAATATATTGATATGTAAATGTTAATTAAGAAAACCGTTAGAGCTAACATTCAAATAGAATAATTTAATCTTTTTTTTTACAAAAAAGATCGACAAAGTGTTATGAAAACTGGTAGGCCTATGTAATGGAATATTGCAAAAATTCTTAGTGAATTGCGGTCTTAGCAGTGCGCGGGGCCTGGGCGAATGCCCTGCGCTGTAATGGTAGACTAGATAGATCGTACCATGTCAGGCTAACGGTATCGTCCGCCACTAACACTGAAGGCCTTTTTTTTTGTTACATAACATACTACCTTACGTAAGTACTGTACTATTGGCCTTTAAACTACATAAACTCGAAATGTTCTCTGTCGTGCGCATCTTGCTTGGTAGATTCTTTTGAGCACCATAAGGTTTCATGAGTTTCTGTTCCTAAGGGTGCACTTTGTTGTCATTACGTCTTTGCCTTTGTTGGGGATGTGCTGACTTGGCTGAGTTGCGTTCTTGGGTGTTTTCTTCCCCATTATTGGGTAAGTTAGTTTGTTTTACTGCTTTCTGAATGTCGTAGCTCGAAATTCGTTGGTCCTATGATCTTGGGAATGGCGATCTATAGGAATGTTTATTTTTATTATGTAGGGACGCAGGCTTGGGACTCTGTCGTACTCATGCCTGATTCACATTGTTGTTTGATATGGCCCGTGCACCTATGGCATTGGTTGAAGGCTGTTTCGTGATTGAATTATGGCACCGAGTTAAGGTGTGATATATTTCGTTGCATAATATGTATACCTTATGTTTCTTTTGTAAATATTATTGACCTTTATTCATCACTCATGTCCTAATATTTCATACACTCATTAAATAGTTAAACGTACAATCTTGGTGTTAACTAATGTACATTCACTTACGTTATCATTAATAGTGTTCACGTTGAACAACTGTTGGTATTCACTACATGTTCAATTGGAAAACCTGTATTCAGTGTTAGCCAGTCACTGCTTCGATGCCGATATTAGATGCTTGGGTTTAAACTGTCGAGGTGGGGAACCTGGGAGTTTGAGGAACTTATGTCTACCCCGCAGTCAAAGAGCTGAATCTGTATATCCTTCAATTGCTTTGTAAAAGACATCTGCTCTTTGTGGCTAACATCAAGCCTGCAATCAAGGATGACGGGAAAATATGCCAGCAGGTCCATAAGCTCATTTTGAATCCTGTACACGAGGTACTGGTCGTGAGCCTCGGCGCTTTAATTCATCGAAGAAGTTCTTGCATGGTTAGGTCAATTTCGTCAAGCATCTCAACCAAGCCTAAAAACTGAGAGTTGTTCGGAGCATTAAGTTTCCCTGTTGTCTCACGTAATGCTCCGTTTTTTTCTTCTTTTTTTTTTTTATGCCAAGGTGAACTTGTTAAACAGTGATAGTCGCTTAGAATGTGCAGGTCATAAGGTGATGTCTTAATCGAAACTGAACCGTATTTCAAAACCAAAAATGTCATGTTAAGAGCTTAAAAGTGATAGCTTCTAGAGTCTACCCAGAGTCTCAGTGTGGATTCAGGAGTGGTAGATCCACTGTAGACATGATATCTTCTCTACGACTACTGCAGGAGAAATTCAGAGAGAGAGACAGACCCCTTTACATCGTTTTTGTTGATCTGACTAAAGCTTTTGACATGGTCAGCAGAAGTGGCCTTTTCAAACTCCTGAGGAAAATAGGTTGCCCTCCCAAACTACTGCAGTTCATTGAGTGTTTTCACGAGGAAACTAAATGCACTGTCAAATTCAATGGAGCCCAATCAGCACCTTTTGAGGTTTGCAGTGGTGTCAAGCAGGGATGTGTGCTCGCACCTACTCTGTTTGGCATATTCTTCTCCTGTCTACTGCATTATGCGTACAACGACATAAACGAAGGCGTGTTTCTCCATACAAGATCCTCTGGAAAACTATTTAATGTTTCAAGGCTGCGGGCAAAAACCAAGGTTAGGAAGCTACTCGTCAGGGAATTCCTGTATGCTGATGATGCAGCTATTGTGGCTGATTCTGATATTCAGCTACAGTGCCTGGTTGACAAATTATCTGCTGCTTGCCAGAAGTTCGGCTTAAACATCAGTCAAAGCAAGACTAAGATACTTGTCCAAAACACAAATACTGCACCTCAAGTAAGCATTAATGGCCAACCACTAGAAATTGTTGATCACTTTTGTTACCTTGGCTCCATCATATCCAACAACACTCTACTGGATTAAGACATAAACAACAGGATAGCCAAGGCAATGGCCACCATGTCACGGCTGCAGAAAAGAGTCTGGGACAACATATTGCTGACTAACAGTACTAAAGCCCTAGTCTACCGGACCTGTGTGTTGAGCACCTTGCTGTACGGAAGTGAAACATGGTCAACCTACTCATGGCAGGAAAAAAAGCTGAATGTTTTCCACCTCCGATGCCTAAGGCGGATCTTTAAAATAAGGTGGCAAGATAAGATAACCAATGAGGAAGTGCTACAAAGAGCAGGGTGCCAGGACATCCACTCTGTTATCAGCAGCAGACGCCTTGGCTGGCTTGGCCACGTTCGTAGAATGCCAGAAGGTCGACTTCCACAGGACATCCTGTATGGCGATCTGATAGAAGGCAGGAGAGCCGCTGGTCGCCCACTTTTACGTTATACGGATGTATGCAAACGCGACATGAAGCTCTTCAAAATCGATACTGGCAACTGGGAAGAGGTGGCACTGGACAGATCCTCATGGAGAGAGAGCATAAAGGAAGGGTCAAAGATTGCAGATGCCATACACAACAGAAGCAGAAAGAAGGGTGAAAATGCAACGGCGCCTGGTGATTATATATGCCCAACCTGCGATCGCAGCTGTGTATCAAGGATTGGCCTCTTTAGTCACACAAGAAGTTGCAAAGGGAAAAGATCGTCTCTCGAGACGTAAAATGCCACAGATAAATGCCCACTAATATTGAGCAACAAGTTGTAGTTTATGATAACTGGTCTGGTTTTCAAACCTGACGGTGATAAGGGAATCTCCTATCGCGGGCCCCCATCATATGGGTGGGCCTGGTGCGGTTGTTCACTAAGGCCACTTCTGCTTGTTGTAAACTGAAGTTCTCTGAGTTTCGAAAGGGCTTTGTTATTGCTCATTTTGTAAAGCTCTAAATACAATTTTTTTTTTGCTAAACAGGAAGATTTAATGGTTGGCGCAGACTTAAAACAGGCTAAAAAATATTTTTTTATGGTAGGCATTTAACGCAAATGAATGAAACCAATCTCCAATTGCTTGGAAAGAAATGGACTTTCATTGATTATATTTTTTTTTCTTTTATCGAGATATTAAATCTATTTTAAAGAGTTTTACAAACTCACGTAACTTGTTTGTTAACAAATGAATCACTGCCTAAAGACACGGATATCTACAATTCACATAACAAAGCTCTATGAAGAAATTACGATTCGATTCTAGGATGTAAATAAATAAACAAAAAATAAATATAAATGATTATAATTAAACATCTGTTACCGATGTTCAAATTGACTTGCAGGAAAAATTAGATTTACAAAATTATGTCTTAAAAAAATAGAATGTTAACATAGGATGCACAACAAAGGTGTGGCTGCATTTGATTGTTTCAGTAAAATTCCAAAGATTTGGTCGAAAATCAACATATATGGTTAACCTAGATTTAGTGCATAACAAACTTAATGAATAAGCAAAGAAAAAGACTGGATGTAGCGACTAGAGGAGACCTTCGCCTTGGTTTGGCTAATTTAAAGCTTGAAATTTCTAATATCGTCAAACTGCAAGAGGCACACGGTTCCCATTTGCTTAATTTCATTTTGTAGTAAATTCAGCAATAATAATGTTTATATTAAAAATAAAAATAAATTTACAATTAAACATAAAAACAGTAGGCCTTAATATTCAATAATTTTAAAGGGGACTATTCTTAGGATTTGAAAGAAAGTCATGACAATGAAATTAATTTTTGTGTGTAACCACTGCAAATTATTTGACATCATTTCGGTATAATGATAGTATTGGCAATGCCTTCAATTCCAAAGATATGCGACTTGCATATTTTATCCGAATTTTGAGCAGACAGATGGGGGCGCTGGCGGATTTTTTTCATAGAAAAAATACGAAAAGGGGGCGGTAGGCCAAAAAGGGTTGAAGACCGCTGCTATAGCCCAATCTAAACTAGAATCTATACTAGATCTAGAAATAGAATGTAGATCTACTGGAGCTAGATGTAGGTCAATATGAATATTATGATCAGTGGCGTAGATAGGGTGGGGGAAGGATTTTAAAATCCACCTGGGCCCCCACTTGAATGAGTGTTTTTTACATAAAAAATTAAATATTACGCAAAATGCTGGGGCCCCCAAAGAGGTCAAGCCCCGCCAAACAATGGAAAATTCCTAGCTATGCCCCTGATTATGATCAGGATTAGGAGGCCAAGTAGGCCTACTGGGTTATAGTGCACTTATGCTGTTGGCATGAGATTCACTTGTTGATGTGATGCTGCTGCTTACATAATAAATAAATCTGCACACCTAAGCTATTAGAAGATTATTTTCTTAATGGATTATACATGTAAATTTTGTTCAAATTGTTTCATACAATTAAATCTAAACCTAGATCTATGTCTGGCCTCTATCTTCCCATTAAGTTTTTCATTTAAAAGTGGTGTAATAAAAAAAAAATCTGCTTGCTTCTATAATTTAAAAAATTAAATGGTTAACTTTCAGAAAAGACAAAAGTAGCTGTTGTATCAGAACTTTGGAATGATCTCAAATATCAAGATGTTTGATTTTTATTTTCTCTTTTAGTTTCTGAGATCTAAACGAGACAGACAGAAGGACGGACAAACAGACAAGCCACTCGAACCTAATAGCAACTTTTCCCCTTTCAGGGGCCGCTAATAAAAAGATTAAGCTTGATAAATTAACTTACCTAACAAGCTGGCTAAGTTTCGCCATTAAGAGAGCCATTTTTTTAGCAGCAGCAATAATTTCATTGTCTTTACTTGACCACTGCTTAGCTTCCATGTGAAGAGCATGAGCAGCCATCTATATATTTTTTTTTAATATTTAAAATACAATATTACAACAGAAAAAAAAACCTTTATGAATTGTTATCTCTATTTTAACAGAAAGCTACATTACCATTATTGGCTGATTAGCCTGAGGAATAGGAAAAGCAGCTTCATCTTCATCATCCGTTTCAGGAGGAGGAGGACGTGGTGGAGCCTGATCATAAGGCAATGGTGGACGAGGAGGAGCACTATCTCCTGTGCAACATTAAAAATTTCTAAATAAGCAGCTGATTTTAGCTTAGTTGCATTGAAACTATTGACTATTACAAAACTCGAAAACTTGTATTTACGGTAAATAACTAAATTAATGATAGTACAAACCAATAAAAAAAAAAAATAAAACAGCAAAAGAAATAATGAATGAAAAGGTAAAAATAACAATTTTAATGACAAGTATGATATTAATTAATATACATGTATACAAAATAACATGCTTAACAACATTTCAAAATAACCAATTAATTATGAAAGAATAAAAATTGAACAGCTTGATATATTGGTCAATAAATTTGATGAAGCACAAAAGTGTAGAAAGATGCTTTAAGATTTAAAAATATCTTTTAGTAAGTTAGCAGCACACATTTTATTAACATAAAACAATCCATTTCATAATATATATTATAAGCCTTTATGTAAAAAGTCAGACAACTTTGTTTGATAAAGGTTACAGAAATATTTTTTTACATAAAAATCTAATTTAGTGAGTATATTGTTCTTTTATATTTTGTTAAACTGACCTTGGCCTTAACCATATGGATGCACTGGTGCTGAGCCATATAAACATGCCTCTATCAATTATGAGAAATATTTTCACAACTTGTAGCTAGACAAACTTGTTAATTAATCAAGCACAAATAAGGTGGTACAATTCATTCTGTCAACAAAATTTTATATGCTATCTTAGTAAAGCAGCATTGGCAAGCTCGTTTCTGTTACAACGTTGCCCCTGGCAGTTATCAAGATAACATATTCCAAGGGAATCATTTAATTTATTTTAATTGGGCGGAAATTGCTGGCAGTGTTTGGATCTAGTGCTGGGCTTCTTATTCATTTATGGGATAATCTACTGCACTTCAACTCATCTGATACATGTCATCCAATTTCTAGAACTGTTAACTGTCTATGTTGTTAACCACCCCATCCCTGTTATTCCTTCTACAACTGAGGTCAGCAGTTCACAATAAAAACATATAATTCCTGATAAAACAGAAATATGTATTACTCATACAGTGTCTGCAATATCTACTGTATCTTCAACATGTGCAACTTCCTTAGCAACAGCTACATCTTTTTATCTGTTTAAAATAATGCACCAGTCATTCAGTAACAAAGCTCTTGAGCTTGCCAACTTGATCACTGATGATAGCTACGACATCGCTTTCCTTTGACAGATATGGTTGAAAGAAGTTGGTGATGAATTAAAAACTACTGAATTAACTTCACAAGGCTTTATTTTAAAGAATATACATCAACAAAAGGGCAATTGAGGGGGTTTAGCTATACTGTATAAAGATAGTCTAGCTAAAGCAGTATCAATACAACCAGATTGATCAATGCACACTACCTTTCAGATGTGCAAGTTTCATCTCTCCCACGGAAATAGGACACAAACCTTTATTTTCTTCACCCGCACACCACAAAGCAAAAGGAACAAATTGTCACCAAAACATTCATTAAAGAGTTCCAAGATCTTTTAGACAGTAATATTATTACATAAAATCTATTTGTCACCTGTAACGTAAATTTGCATTTTGACAGTGTAAATGAAACATGCTGTGTCATTTAAAAATATGCTAAATGATCGCAACTTATACCAAGTGGTAAACATCCTAACACACATCCAAGGCCATACATTTGATTGGATAGTCACAAATTCATAAAACCACAAAGGCTCAAGAAAAATGCCACTTCCTGTAAACTAAAAGCTTCAAACATAGCCTCCTTCAAGACAAACTTGGAACAGCTTTTGACATGCTAGACCATGAGATTATGATGGCCAGATTCATAATCACTTTTTTGTGGTTAACAGGGTTTACAGCCAACTGGCATTTTATACCACTTCTAACCCATGACTCACAGTTGTAAAATGCCCTCAGAGGTGTTGCCTCAGATAACAAAAATCAGTGAAACTGTTGCAAAAGTGAGCAACTGGATGCTAGAAAATAAGCTCTATTCAATTTTCATGCCAGGTTTCTTTTGTCCATGTAATTTGCAATCTCAGCGTTTTCTTTGACTCAATTCTATCTTTCCAGACACTGTGCAGATTAGGCCAGATCTGACCATATTTGATAATGGAGTCAACAAAAAAGATAGCTGTGGCTTTCATACTTTCCCACCTTGACTACTGCCATTCTAGCAGGTATGCCTGATAACTAAATCTCTAAACTGCAGCAAATTTTAAACAATGCAGCAAGAATAGTCCTACGAAAACATGTGCTTCTGCTACTGGTCTCTTATGTACATTCCATTGGTTTCCTGTAAATGTTAGAATCAACTAAAAGGTGGCCACACTTTGTCATCAGTGCATCTACAACAAAGAAATGCTCTTGAACCTTAGTGAACTGATCACTTCAAATGTCCCTCAGAGAGCATCTAGTTGTGCCACATTTCTCAAAAGTTACGGTTTGCTGGCTTTTCAGTGCATGGACCATAGGTTTGTAACTCGCTTGTTTGTTTTCTATGTTTCGGATGTTACCTCAGAGTTAAGGATAATTTACTTTCTAGTCCCGCAGGACAACAGTGGATGAGAGCGGACAGGGTTTAAACCCGGGACCATTGAAAAGTCCGAACAACATTTCAGCGCACAAACCGCATGACCAGGCAGCCATCCAATCCCACTGATCTCAGAGAGACATGTTTCAGTATATTCAATAAGAAAAAGACCTATCTGTTCAAACCTTTTTAGATTAGTTTTTTTTTAAACTCTTGTGTTGATGTTTGTTATTTCATAACAGTGCCTTGAGCATACATTATGTTTGTTAACAGCACATTATAGTTTAAAAAAAAATAAAAAATTCATATATAAAAAAAAGTATAGAGAAGATATTCTGAAATTTTGTACAGATTTAGGATAACCTTTTACTATCAACAATGGTTTATTTATAAACAAAAAGAAGTAAAGGACAAAGGGAGGTAGTTTTGAGGTTGCTAGATAGGGTAAGATTTTAGGGTTTGTGGTATGTGCATGATAAATTTGACATCCCTACATCAAATAGAAACAATGTATCTAAATAGAAACCCAGCTTTACAATAGATCTACTTATTTATATTTATATATTGTTATGACCCTGCACTGTCATCCTGGTACACAATAGTGAAATAGGATCCTATGTTTTAGCTATTATTAGTTTGCCTCTATTTCCTTATTTATGATTAAATGTGTTGTTTTATAATCTTTTCATTGAGGTTATTTGGCTGTTATAACAATATATTATTATTTATATATATTATATAATATATTATTTTATTTTTCGACAAGTATGAAGAGAGGACAGGGAACACTATAACTCTCCAAAATATCAAAAAGCATTCTTAAAAAATATTTATATATTAGATGAAATACACAATGACTAAGAAAAAATATTTAATTGGGGATGATATGTATTTAAACTTATTTCAATAGGCATCATGCTCCATATTGGCTTAGTAGCACTTCTTTCTCATTGTTGTATATATTTAGTTTAATTGCTGATAGTTGAATGCAGATAGTCATGGCTTTGTTGATGGCTGCTCTTGACCACTGATTTTCTGGTAGTTCAGACGTTTTTGCAAGTTTTTCAAATGGCATGAGGTTGTGATTATTTAGCATATTTGAGGATAATGTTGTTGGCATGAGGAATGAATCAACATTATTCTTGGACTTGGAACTGGTCTTGGAACATTTCCTAGTTTGGATATCTGTTTATCTGTTTCAATAGGCATCATGCTCCATATTGCCTTAGTAGCACTTCTTTCTCATTGTTGTATATATTTAGTTTAATTGCTGATAGCTGAATGCAGAAAGTCATGGCTTTGTTGATGGCTGCTCTTGACCACTGATTTTCTGATAGTTCAGACGTTTTTGCAAGTTCTTCAAATGGCATGAGGTTGTGATTATTTAGCACATTTTAGGATAATGTTGTTGGCATGGGGAATGAGTCAACATTATTCTTGGTCTTGGAACATTTCCTAGTTTGGATATCTGTTTATCTGTTTTAATAATTTTACTTTTGTTTCTGCAGAAATTCAACTTATTTCCTTGTTTAAATTTCTCTTTGTTTTTTTCTTCTTTCAATTTACATTTTTTCTCCTTTCTTCTATTCCTATTTCTTTTTCTATCAATCAGTTTCTTTTTGCTATATTTTTGGCTTTGGCTATTTCAAATTCTTTTGCCATATCGATGAACATTTGTGGCATGAGTTTTCTCATGGTTATTTAATTGTATCATGAATTAAGATAGTATATACATTTTCAGACAATGCTTTGAAGCACTGATGAAAATGATAACAGTAGTAGTAATATCCTTGTATTAATGCTATTTATAATTTTATGCTAGTTATAATTGTACTAGTCTTGGAGAATTTGTCGATAAATAAACAGTTGTAGTTTTATATGGCAATGATAAATAAATAAAAAAAAAAAAAAAAACAACTACTGATATGTCAATGAAAACTTATTGTAGAAATAGGCCTTCTTTTATTGAAATAGGTGCCAAATATGTTGCATTTGTGTAAATCTCTACTTCAAATGATAGATTTAGTGGATTCTTTGTCCTCACATAAACAAAATAACTTAAGAATTAATAAAACACAGAAGAACAATATGTGAATAGAAATTTAATTACAACTATTTAAATTTAATGAATTATATTTGTCAAGTTAATCACAGATGTCAAGTTGTGTATTTACTTTGATTGAGTCTATTTCAGTTGTAATAACTTCCCCAGTGGTTCTGCATCCTTATATAGCTTTAAAATTAATAAAGCATTAAAGAGATCTAGAAATAGAAGTACTTTATAAAAAAAATCGAATAGGAATAACTTTATAATTCCAAATCACAACAAATAATATAATAAGCAAAAGAAATAATATTAACAAATATGATAAAAACAAATTTCTTCTTTGAATAAACAACTAAACGAACCTTGATAGCCCTTTCACCACTACAATTTGAAGAAAAGCTGTGAGTGAACTAGTTAATTCTAGGTCAGGATGAGACAGAACTTGTTAGCTATTCTTTTTCTTTCTCAACACCATGCTAAAATAGAGCAGTTTCCAGTAGTAAACATGCAGTTTCCAGTAGTAAACAAAAGTTCAAGGTCAAATCATCATTGTCATTGTGAAATTCTTCATGGTTAAATCTAGTTCAATCCATGGTATACAATTCCGATCTAGATCCAACAAAATGAGATTTTTTTTCCCTCATGATGCCATATGTCAATCTCCTTTGTTCTTGCTGTGATCAGTGACATTAAGCCAAAATAGTAATATGAAGCAGAAGTTTCTTAATATTGTATTTTTCAAATCTCCTGATCTTCCATATTTACATTCAGGTTGTGATATCACAAGAATATTCTGAGTAATCAAATTTTTCCATTCAAGAATGAGGGACTAATTTTCTATACGATGATAGCAAATTTCAAGGCTAGGCCACTTGAGCAATTGAGTTGAGACAATCTTACTTTTAAAAAAAATTTTACAAGTCAGTATTTTTGTAAACTTGAGATAATACGATTTTAAAATAAAGTTTGTGTTTATCCAAAAGGATTGAAAAACTGTTTAATTTTTATCTGTAGTAATGATAATAGTCAGCTTATTATTAATTTTTAAAATCAGAAAATGTACAGGAAGATAAGATTGAATATAGAAAGATTAGTTGAATTAAAACAGTTAAAATGATGAGAGCAATTACAAGGTTGTTCAGATCTGAAGAAGTAGTTGCAATCAGAAAAAAATTATTATCCACCTTTTTAAAAAAAAATTTGCATGAATAAAAAAGAACTAAACAGTTAATTGTATGTATCAAACATTGTTTCTATCTATCTGATTATTTTAAATGCTTGTTCAGTTAATCTATTCTTTTTTTTTTTAGAAATATACTTGATTTAATCAGCATTATTATTTTCACAATGATCAACCAGAAAACAAAAGAAACAAAAATGCAACACCATTTGTTGGGGTTAATAGGGAAAGAATTTGAAAAAGAAAGAAAAAAACATCAAAAAAACTAATTAGGAGATATTTCATCAACTCAAAAAGTAGAGTCAAAGTGCTGTTAAAAAGAGTTGCTTAAAACCTTTAAAAGTTGCAAAGGATGAATAATGTATGTTGTTTTGTTTTAACATACTCCTGTTACAGAAATAAACATTCTATCAGTTAATGGTATGACACAGTAGTTAATGTTAATATTAACTACATTCTTCAATTTAAAATAAACATGCAAATATAGCAGGGAGAATAACAACTCCTGCTGACCATAGTAATATCCATAAGGATCCATATGAGGTGGGGGAACTGGTGGTGGTATTGATCGAAATGGTTGTGAGACAGCTTCCACCCTCTGCATATTAAAACTTTCCTCTGGTTGTTGCAAAGCTGAAGTTGAAAATTGTGTTAGCAAATCAATGATGATTTATTTTTTATTATGCTGTTCTATCAAGTGTAATTTAAATATCTGTATGCATAACATTTTTGTCATCTTTATTTTTGATATACGATAAGTGCGAAGAATGTTTGAAAAGAAATGTGCTCTTTACTCTTTCCAGAATAGTAAATAATTGTGTAAGTTCAATTATAAAAAATTATTTCTGTAAAGGAAAACCATCTAATTAAGATAAATAATAATATTATATTTGAATGAATGATTTTAATCAAGCAAAAGACAGGTGGAACCACCATTCAGTCCAAAATACAATTCACATAGCATATAATTTGAATAATATATTATCAATTACAACTCTAAAAGCTAATAGTGTCAATGATTTTGAAGCATTGAATATGATAAATAGTTAAAGGCATAAGTATGAATGAGTATACTATCAATTACATGTCTTGATTATCTATTTCATAAAGGCACCAAGTATACAATGGTGTAGTAAATCATAATGGAAATGCACTTTTATTTTTAAGGACTAGTCAGGTTAGCAATTTAGTGAGATGAAATGTTATATTATTGTTATAAACCTGGTGGTGGCACAGAGAGGGGTAGTGGTGTGAGTGTATTCAGCCGACGCAAAACGCCCTAGGCCAGCACTAGACTAGCAGTCAATTGTGACGAGTTACGACGGTCAGCCGAGTCGAGAGTCAACAGGACGGTTCAGGAAGGATCGCCATCGTGAACAGAGCTCAGGAGCGTCACGAGAGTTGTAGTCATCTGACCACCTAGAAACGTCAAGCGGCGTTCTGTCCGGTTCGAGAAGGCCAGTAGGGACCCTATATAAGAGCGGAGGTGTCGCAGTCAAGGCGGTGGAGAAAAGGGGCTCAATACAGCGAGGTTCAGAAAGGTTCACGACAGAAGGTCCACCACAGTCTGGTCGACTACAGCACAGTTTAGCGGTGTGGTTCTGTACGGAGCATTACGACGAATGGCGTCTTGATCTTGGTCTGCGATCGAGTCCGACACAACGAGCCTAGTGTGTGAAGTCAGTCCTGAACTGTTGAACCCAGTGCAAGCCCGGAACGAGACGAAAGGCCAGTGCAAGAGTTGATACGGCGGTACGTTGTTATCGGAGAGATATTTGTACAGTGTACATGTTGCCAATTGTACAGTATTGGCTGTTATTTATTCAACTATTAAAGCGTTACATTACTTATTTAAAATATCTGCTTATTTCATTTCAACTCAAGTTGAATCAGTCTATATTGTAATAAAAATTATAAATAGTTTTGTTCACAAAGAAGTTAGTCAAGTTTTATAAGTTAAAATATAATGCGCCTACACAGGTTTAATTATTTGCCAGTAGTTTAGTGCCAGAAGCTAACAACTTGGGAGGAATTAAAGAAAATAACAGGCTGAGCCTCATAACGAGAACGATTATCAGTGGATGATGATGAGAAATTCACCAACGAACTAAATGATTTTTATTCTCATTTCAACAAAGAAGATTTTGTTGATCTACACAAAGAAATTTTCAACACTCTGACCAAAGAAAAACAAGAACCCTACATCAATTTTGTAACTGAAGATGAGGTGACCTTATTGTTTAAAAGAGTAAACATAACAAAAGCTTGTGGACCAGATAAAATTAGTGGCAAGCTGATCAAGCTAAGTGCAGAACAAATCTCTTTTATCTTCTCTCACATCTTTAACCACCCGTTGCAAACGTGCGTAATTCCAAATATCTGGAAAACTTCAGAGATCGTACCAGTACCAAAGAAGCCAAAATTAGATAGCTTAAATGATTTCCACCCAGTAGCACTTACACCTATAATTATGAAATGTTTTGAAAAATATAATGAAAATCAGCCCTCAAAGTGGTCCACCCAGGCAGGTTTCAATATTATCAGACTGAAATTCTATCAAAGACAAATGACAGAAAATAATGGAGAAAAAAAGGTTAAGAAATCTCATGTGGTGCCCCAGCGGTCCAACAGACCAAAGGATAGGTGAAAGTGAATGTGAAGTTAGATGTGAACCTGGCCTAACTGATGTCTTATAAGGAATATCTAATTGATCTTATTGATTGTAAAAGGCCAATCTCTTATTCCTCAGGATAAAACATTTCCGTAAAAAATAAATTTCTTTTTTGTGTAGTTACGTATGCAGTTCAGGCAATAATATGAAAAACTAATTAATTGTTGTTTTTAATTATGTCTGACTTATATGCATACTCTTTAACAAAATTATAAACATTTTTGTGTGTGTAAATATAGTACTTAGTGTAACAGAACTTACATAACTTAACAATACAAGTATAAAAAAAAATATTTTTTTTACAAAAAACCTACAACCGTTTGCATAAATGTGTTAAAAATATGGTAGATAATTGTCTCCCCTAATAAAGAGCCTTAAGTGTTTGTTACTATTAATAGTGAATAGTTGTAAAAGTTTTGTATTTTTATGAAAAAACTGCTTGCATAAGTGAAAAAAGTAGCTGTTGCATCAGAACTTTGAATGGTCTAAAATATTGTGATGTCGAATTTTCACTATCTTTTCTAGTTTATGAGATCTAAACAAGACAGGATGGACTAACAGAAAGGGCCACACAAAACTAATAGCGGCTTTTCCACTTTCAGGGGCTGCTAAAAATGGAAAAAATCTTGGAAGACAACAGCCACCCGCTCCATCAGAACTACGTCAGGTCGTCGCGAAGTGGGTGACTGCTGTCAATCAAAACAAGAACAGAGCTGTACAAAAACATGTTCATACCTCAATCGGTCAGACTATATCAACGCCACTCGTTGATCAGGAAAATGAAAAGGACCAAGATGCCTGTGTGTAGTCGCTGAATGAACTCTTTATGTTTTGTATGTTCTATTAATGTGTATGTTTCTGTTGTGTTGTCTTTATATGAGAAAATAGTCCTTGCAATCACAACAAATTTCCACAAGGGTCAATAAAGCAGTCTTAGTCTAACTGTCAACAACAAGGGGCAAAATCGTCTGCAGATAATTAATCTGACATGAAAATAAAAGCAGTGCTACTTTATGTAATAAATACATAGCTGATGGTTTAAACAATTTATCTATTGGATTAAAAATATAAAAGTAAAGTAGCAATCTATAATAATTGCGCAAAGACCCTGAGAGACTCACCTGACACTAATTATCTCACTTGCGGTTAACAAGGAAATCTGGAAATTTAACCTGATTTTTACTTGCCTTGCATCTAGAACAGCTAAGCCATTTTCATGATAAAAAACGCAGCGGTTGAATTTACCAAAACTAATTTTTTATTCACAATTTCTATTAACAAAGCAAGAAGTACACAATTATACTATTGTCTGTCACTTTCAACAGCACTGTATGGCGTCACTTGCTTTTGTAGACATTGTATTAATTAACAATTTTTTGTCCTATGAAGCCAACTTGGACTGAATGTGTTTTGTGTGGAAACATTTATAAAAACAAAATAGTATAGCTATATTATTTTGTGTAATCAGGAATGAGGTAAAAAAAAAGATGTGAGAAAATGATACTAGAATTCTCAGGCCAGAAGTATGTGATTATGTTTGGGAGGTTGATATAAGTGGGCCGGGCCGGTCTAGTTAACCATAACATACTATAGCATACTATGTTAGGCGCTTCTGCTGTGTCTAATGCAACTAACCAAATGGAGGTAACACTCAACAAAATCCAATAACACCAGCGAAAGTCTGAATAATCAATATAAGTTAGTTGACGCTGATACTGAATGTCGAACAAGAAGTTTAATAACAATGAAGGGAACCGTCGAATGTCAGCTAACTCTCTACGTCCATAACAAGCTTCCTATCTCTAAGGCATTCTGGATATATCACATATTATAGTAGTCTTTTAAAGAGGTTTGCAAAAGAGAAACGTCTAAACGTCTAAAACACAAAGCATCATTTTCTGTAAAGGTCAGATGCTACTGTCAAAATGGAGTTACAGATATTTCAGTTTTATAGATTCGGCTTATAGAATCCATGACTATTTAAATAAAACTATACTGTACAAATCTTCTTATCGTTTTTTGAGATCCATTGTCATGACTTGTTCCATAATGAAAATATTACCTTGAAAAACATAGATTATAAAACAATGGCGAATCAATTAAATGTAAAAGAAAATGCTTTTGAAATACCTCAAAACTTTCACAAATTTCATCACAGAAATAATATCTATGATTTAAACAGCTAAAACCAATTATTCTACAACAATAAAAATGTTAGAAATCATTCGGATTTATTTGTCTGCAACATCTATCCTCAAACAAAACATTTTTAAAAATCCATATTTCTGTTGGTCTTAAAATCCTCATTTGACCTCCAAAGGGGTCACGACCCACAGGTTGACAATCCCTGGTATAAGACAAAAATTATAGAAGAGAAAAACAATGCAATAGTGAAAAACCAGAAACACCATACAGCAATATAATGAAGTATGAAGAACCACAAAAGTTGCCAGAAAGAAAAAACGGGAATCGATCACTCATATTGAGAACCTTGCAAGAGAAAAATGTACAATATATTGAGGAGAGGACTTGTATTTACAAACATCAAGAATTTGGAAAGAAGAGTGATTCTAACATAATGGGGAACAGCACTCATTCCAATTCACACACAAAAAAATACCACCTAAAGTGCTTAAATTACAGAGGATATTCTCTGTTAATTGTAACTAATTGTGATGATACGAAACTTGTATGCAAAAGTTCTTTATAGTTTTCCTAGCAACCATGGGAAACATTTACTTTGATAAGTTTATTAATTATTTTCTTGTCCACCTAAAAATGAATTGTTCTATGATTTATCTCCCCTTGTCAAGAGACAAAAAGTACTGGCTCTCATGGGACGAAACTCTACAAGCTTCTCTAGGGTTAAGTTTTAATTATTTGCCGCTCGGATGGGTGATCAACCACTAGCAGTAAATGTAGCAGCGCTATAACTATTCACACCTTCCCCCAACCCCTTTCCACTTAGGATACATATGGCCCTAAGAATAGTCGCACAGGCCGGATATTGACATATTCGTTTAGGTCCCTATTCATACGGCAGGCGCCAAAAAATACAATAAATATAATCGGACAGCTGACATCAATGGTATGTAGATAAATGTGGGAAAATTAACTAACTTTCTTACCCACCCATTCAAAAAAAGTTTCATCTATATAGAAACTCAAAAACATTTGAACATAAGCCCGCTAACATTCATACCTAAACAGTCTCCTCCTAGAATAATTCTTGAGATTTCATTAAAGACAAAAGGGTGAGTGTAAATACTTTTACTATACTTATTTTATTTTCATAGGAATGTGTGCGTACCTAACCACGTTCCCCGCAGATATTATATTATTACATTGTTATGCATAAACATTTATTATTTTATATCGATGCTATATCGTCATACATTATTTTATTAATGTAACTATGGTTGTCTATATTGAAACCATGTATATTGATTAATAATTAATAAGAACGATAATTTTTCATGAATCTAAGTGAAATTAGTTCACCATGCTCTAAGCTCAAAAAGCGCATGTGAGATTATTGTATGTGCCCATTGTTATTCATTATAATTTATATTATGCCTCACACCTTGGATGAATATAGTTTTGATTAATCATATCAACCTTTTATCATTGTAACTCGATCCCTAGTATTTTATTTTCTCTTTATCCTTAACCTGAGTGTACTATGCTCATTCCTCATTTTACTAAATCTATAGTTGATTCCATATTACTTAATTAGACTTAAGTCCCCCAGCGCTGATTGGCGCATTGGGCGGCAAGCTGTCTCCAAAAAAGATCTGTCACTGGCAATGAAGCCTCCTCCCACTTAGTGTCCACTGTTCTGAGGTTCTCTATGAAGGTGTGGTGCCAAATTTTACGAGGACGCCCCTGTTTCTGCTTTCCTCGTATTGTCATCGCAACTCTTGGTATGCGTAGTTCATTTTGTCAGAGAACATGTCCCGCTAGCCTCATGTGACGCTCTGTCACAACCTCACTAAGTTTTTGGCTCCCAGTTGGGCATAGAATTTCCCAGTTTAAAACCCGATCTGTGTAACAGACTCCCAAAATCCGACTCAGCCATTTTTGTTGAGCCACATTTAGCTTCAAGAGTTGGACAAGTTCACATACCTTGGCAGCATCATAACAAATGATGGGGATGTTTACCATGATGTAGCGTGCCGAATAGGAAAGGAAGGGAGTATTTTCAAAGGCTGCAGCCTATTTGGAAAAGCGAAGCCAAAATACACCTTCTCAACACAATTGTCATCCCAACAGCAACATATGCATGTGAGACATGGAAGTCGTCTGTCAAAGTTGAGAAAAGACTAAATGTGATTGCATATTGACGTAATTACATTCAATGGATGAATCATGACTAGTGTCATCCTAGATTGTATGATAACACATATTTACTGTGGTTATTTTCTTGTATTTTGTTTATCATTGAGTTATGTGAATGTTTGTTTTAAGATTTCATGCCTAATTTTTTTAAATGCCTTATTGGGATTGATACCCAAGCATGCATCTGAATGATTGCAAGGCGTATGAGAATCCCTACTCAATGCTAATAGGAGGTTCCTAATTGTCTATAATAACCCCAGCCTGGTTGGTGTAACTGATAGTTGGTAACTCTTTATGAATGTAGACCTGCAGTTGCCTACATCTGCCAGATCTCCAAGCAACGCTGTAACCGGAGCCAACCACACCAGATACCCCACACACACTTGTCAGCACCCATAGAATATTGCGCAGTTCCTACAGCGCCTGCTGCCCAGTATTCAGCTCAAGCTGTCCGCTGCCTAATAACTACTGCCCACTGTTTAGAGCAACATTTGCAGCAGAAAAAAGAAAACTGGTGTGAGCTGGCACAACCATCTACAAGCTAGAGACCACAGCTGAGAGATCATACTACAATAACTACTACAAACTTAGACTGTAGCATCAACCCTCTCTACTGCTAAACAGTTGTCTAATCCTAGTGCCAAATTGTCTACAGCATAGAAGACATCCGCAGCCAATGTCCTAAGACAAAGCCGGATGATTCATCTTCTGAATGACAGTCCTACAACCACCAGAAGAAGACACAATGTGCTAGCAGCTAAGAAAATAAGTAGACAAGACATTAGGAACATTCTATCATTCACTAATTAATTAGCAATCTATGATGAAACTTTTACTTTATATATTAATACATTTACTTCATTTCACAGTTATATCATTTTTCATCAGTTATCTTTTGCAAATCTATATTTATTAATTCTTTTTAATTTACAAATTTAATCTACTAGTCTGTTCTGTTAGTTGCGGTGTGCCTGTCAAAATATCTTGTATATGTGAACAGGATAAATAAATTAAATATACCCTAGACTTTAACAAACGCGCCAACAATAACTATTAAAACATCTCGTCACACTAATAAGATCTGAAGATTATAACTAAGAGACATGGAAAATACTCCAAAGAAATCTTAGGTGATTACCAATATGGTATGGTTTAAGACCAAATAAATCCACTACTTATCACATTTTCACACTAAGATGTATAGGAGAAAAGTGCTATGAATATAGTATACCATTCCATTGACTCTATATTGACTATAACAAGGCTTATGACAGAATCAGAAGGAAATATCTGTATGACACACTACAGTATTATGGAATACCTAACCAGCTGACAAGACAAACATAGAACATTAAAGAAATCAAAAAGTAAAGTAGTACAAAGAAATCACTCACTGGAATTCATGATTAAACTAGGATTAAGACAAGGACACTAGACATATAAATACAATGGGAATAATTATTACTTCAGGAGAGAAAACATAAGTCTGCAACCGACAGGTACGATCTTACAGCCAACCTCTACAATACCTGGCTTATGCTGATGACATTACCTTATTAAGCAAAGATACTTCTGACACTGCTAGAGCTTTAACACAACTAGAGGCATCTCCACCAGCAGGATTTAAGTTCAATTACAGTAAAACCAAGTATTTCATAATGACAAGAGAAAATCAGACATAGGAACAATTTATTAAAATTAATGAACACAAGTTTGAACACAGGGGCACCTCAGAGGGCTGAGAGAGACATCCTCATTGTTGTTCATTTTATACACTAATGATTTTCAATCCAATACTCCTTATTGCTCCTTAACAAAATTCGCTGGTGATGTTGCTGAGAGCTCAGACGTAAATGATTATTTCAAAGAAATAAAACACATTAAAAAATACTGTAATTTTTTTTATCATCATCATGACTCCTTTGAGTTCCTCATGGAATATAGGGCCTCAACAAAAACAGGCCACTCTCCACGGTCTCTTGCTAGTTTTTTTATGGTTTTCCAGCTCTTCCCGGTCTTTTCTGCTTCTTCAAGTACACTGCGTCGCCATGTTCTTTATGGTCTTCTTCTGCGTCTTGTTCCCTGGGGGTTCCACTCTAAGGCCTGCCTAGCTCTGTTGCTGGTATCTTTTCTAAGGGTGTGACCAATCCATCTCCACTTCAAGATCTGCACTTCTATATTTTTCTGTCCAACAAAGATTATGATAACTAAGAAAAAAATGTCCTCCTTTAGTGTTGGCAAAAAGGCCTTGGCAATGTTTTATTTTGCTCACATCTGCAGTATTTTAAAGTTTCAATATCATAGACTGATGTGGCAATTTCAATATTAAAAATAAAAATAAACTTCATAAAATCCTAAATGCTGCTAGTAAGGTCATTGGTAAATAACTCCATTTGGGCAACTTTTTGAAAGAAACATTCTTAAAAAAGCTAAAAAGATTTTGTAAAAAAACAACAACACCCAACAAAGATAAACAGACACAAAAACTCTTTTGTTCCCCTGGCAATCAAAGCATTAAACACTATTCAACTGAGATAAACATTTCACATGTAACTTTTGAGTGAATCTCGTGTGAATGTAAATTTTGTTTTCTATAGTTATTTATGTTTTGTTAGGTGTAATGCATAGATTGTGAAACAAATTTCTTATGGGTAATAAAGATTATTATGTTACTGTTATTGCTATTATTATATTGACACATTCAAATATTTAGGATGTACAATAAATTTAAAAAACAACCTACTGGTAGAAATAAAGGATTGAATGGCAAGAGGCAACTGGGCATTCTCTAGCCACACCACTCACTTAACCCTCTTAAGATGGAGCATTTGAGCATGTCTTGAGCCAAAAAGATGGAGCACTATTTCCAGTCTAAACACTTCACTTACAAAAAAAATCCTAACAAATAAACTAATTACTTTACATACACAAAACTCTATATATTATTGAAGAGAAATGAATGAACTAATTCAATCTTATCTGAAATATTAACATTTGTTAAAATAAGCCAAGCTCATTTGCATGATTTATGCGCATACATTTCCATGGAAACATACACCTTCATTTTGGTCACAGTGACAGCCACCCATTTATGGCCCAAGAGGGATCTTTTTTTGAGCTGTTTCTTGGTCAGAAAGTTGGCATCATATTTATTATTCATTGACAAACATTTGAACTAAATTGATAGTAAAAAAAGAGCATAAACAGTCTATGGGATGCTAATCCCCCTTGGGGCTCAAATGGGTCTTCTCTATTCAGCTCATAGACATAGCGCCATTAAAAGATGAACATAACATAATACATAATGATAATGAAACTAAAGCTAACATCCTAAACTATGCATCAGCATTCTCAGCCCCAGGAGACAAAGACATATTACTTAATTTGAACCAAGTAGACAACATAGAAAATATAGTAGTACAAGAAAATTGAATCCAAAAATTATTAGCCAAAACCAAACCAAATAAAGCATCTGGACCTGATGGTATTCCAGCTAGATTACTCAAAGAACTAAGCAATGAGCTAGCCCCAGTGTTCAAAATACTCTTTTAGGCATTGCTTAACCAGGGCAGAGAACCAAAGGACTGGAAAAAAGCTAATGTCACCCCCCTATTTAAAAACGAGAAAAATCTGAGCCAGGAAACTACAGACCAGTATCACTTAACAGCATCACATGTAAAATCCTAGAACACATATTATGTAGCAACATCATAAACCACTTAAACAAACATAATGTCCTCACCCCATACCAACATGGCTTTAGGAAATATAGATCATGTGAAACACAACTAATAGGATTATTTGATGATTTTTCTAAAGGTTTAGATAATAGTGAACAAATAGATGCTATCTTACTAGATTTTTCCAAGGCTTTTGACAAAGTTCACCACTATAGTTTGCTTAAAAAATTAAAATATTTCGGCATTAATGGTCCACTGCATCAGTGGATTTAAGATTTTCTGATAGGGAGAGAACAAACTGTAATAATGAATGGCTCTAAATCAACATCAATAACAGTAAACTCAGGTGTACCCCAAGGAACAGTCTTAGGTCCACTACTGTTTTTAATTTACATAAATGATTTACCATATTGCATTACTTCAGGAACAAAAGTCAGATTATTTGCAGACGATTGCATAATATAGAACAATAAAAACAACACAAGACACAGATATTTTACAAAGAGAATTAGATGAATTACAGAATAGGGAATCAAATTGGAGCATGTCTTTCCACCCAGAAAAATGTCAGTTGTTAAGAATAACAAAAAAAACAAACTAAAACAAATTACTTCCACTTATCTTATTCATGGCAAACCAGTAACACAGACTAAAAATGCAAAATACCTAGGTGTTATAATAAATGAAAAACTGTCATGGAATCCACATATTGATGAAACTATCAAAAAATCAAACAAAGCATTAGGGTTTATTGAAAGAAATTTCTATAAATCAAATAAGAACATAAAACTAAAATGTTATTTAACCTTGGTTAGGCCAATAATAGAATATGCATCCACCGTGTGGGACCCCTCAACTCAAGAAAACATTAAGAAACTGGAACAAACACAAAATAGAGCAGTGAGATTCATAACAAACGAATATTCACATTTGACTAGAGTAACACCATTAGTAAAATCACTAAATTTAGGAAGCCTTCAGGACAGAAGTAAAGTAGCAATTATACATAAAACACTGAACCGTAATCTTCAAATACAAAATTTAATAAAATACTCTGAAAGACACAAAGATAAAGGCACATTCCTCGTCCCATATGCTAGGACAAATTTGTACAAATACTCCTTCTTCCCTAGTGCTATTAGAGCATGGAATGGGTTGCCTGAGAAAGCCAGGAAAACCAGTGACTTGGCAGAATTAAAGTCATTGGTTAATATGCATGACTAAATGCATGACGCGTAGGACATAATCATCTTCTTTTTTGAAGTTACGTCTGTATTATATAAGATAAGCTCCTCACACTTATCTCTAAATCATGTTACCAAGAATAGACATCTAGTACTAGTGTAGACTTAGATCTAAAGCTTTCCTCAATACTGCCCTGATTTTTATTAAGGTTATCAGAGTAAATAAAATCAGAGTCAGTGAGTTTGCTTTCAACATTATCACTGGCTGAAATGTTAAAATTTTTACCTGTCACTAGCCAACTTCAAAAAATCAGTACAAACAAATTATCGTATAAAAACAGCAAGGAAAGCCGCCATTACAGTCTACTAATGTGTAAAAATAGTAAGAACTAATCTGATTGGCTGATACAAACACTGGCTAGCCAATGTTGTGTTTGGAAACATCGTGGCTGATAGATCAGTTGCTTCGTCTTTTTTGCCAAATGCCTTGAGGGCCGATAGATTGGCCCCACTGTCTCAAGAAGGTTAATAGCAAAACAATATCAAGGAAAACAACAAAACCATAATAAGATTCCATGGTAAGTTTTATTATTAGTATTATCACACCTAGGTATTTCGAGTCTTTAGTCTGTGCACCTGGTTAACCATGAATAAGATAAGTAGTTTTTATTTTAGTTTTTTTTTTAAATATTAATAATAAGCATTTTTCTGGGAGGAAAGACTTGCTGCATCTTGTGATGTTTTTATTGTTCTATATATAATGCAATCATCTGTAAGTAGTCTAACTTTTGCTCCTGGAATTAATACAATTAGGTAGGTCATTGGAAAAACAAAAGAAATATCCTTAAAAGGCTAGAAATGTGGGGCCAAAGAAGTGTGTCTAAGTAACCACTAGGAGGAGGCAAAGTATAGTTATATATTTATTTTAATGAGCCACAAAGGAAAAGACTATCAAGTTTGTGTGTAGGCCAAAAAAAAAGTGTTTGAATAAGGTAAGCTGTGGATGAGGAAAAGCAAACTTTCCGCATAGCTTTTGCACTTGTGTGGATGTATGTGTATACATTTTCAATAATAATATATATATTATATATGTTATGAATCACTGTGCTAACATTATCTTCTTATTGAACTTAATTTTTAATCTTAAACTAAAAACATTAAACATACAAGCATGAATCTAAAAATAATTTCTACTCCCTAATATACACAATTGGTACCATAGCTGAAACAATGCATTACAATTTTTTGCACAAATGAGTAAAAAAAAAAAAAATTTACATTGGTACATAGATACCTTAACCTCATGAACATACACAACTTGTTTATAACACTTGGAAATACATGCATAACCTGAAAGATACTATATGTAAATAGTCCACATCACTCAAACTAAATGGAAGTATAAAAGAATTTTCCAAAAAAAACCTAGTCTAGTTAACTACTGTACATTGAAATTGTTTTTTTTTAATTCCATTATCAAAACCACAAGATCATTAAGAACACCAGACACTTTCTATCTATCTAAAATATCAGGAAAAAAACAACAAAGAAATGGGGAGAAGGTAGAGACAAAATCAAGTAATAGCATTGCTTAAATCTGAACTGTTAAGAACAGTATGACATTCATATTAACAATGAAGTTTAAAACCAAGTGCTTTATCACTCAGCCATTGTGCCCCAAAACAATAAAGACAAATTCTAATAAATATTAAAAATGCAAAACTAAAAAAAATGAGCATGTTTTGATATATTTCCTGATATATGTGAAGAAAATCATTTATTTAATACAATTAAACTATAAGAATAGTTTCCACATTACCTGATATTTGTAATTGAGACATATCTGGAGGAGGTGGGAATCTTTCATCAAAGTACACTGATTTGGGCTGAACCGTCACTGCATTTCTAACTCCACCAACAGCTTCAATGAGCTAATTGAAGACAAAAAAAGAAAATTAAATAGAAAGTTGAAACAATATTTTTTTGGTTTGCTCTTGCAGTAGAAACTGACTTAGATGCTTTTATAGATGGACTTTGGACTTTCAGATTGCTGCATGAGATTCTGTACAGTATCCTTGTTGTGAGCTATTAGATCTGCATGGAACAGTGGCAATATTCTTGTAAAAAATCAAATAGATGTATTTTTACTTCTAAAACTTACTGTGTTTGATCTTGCTTTTCAAAAATGTGTTTTATTCTAAATAAATATTGTCCAAATAAAATTATCAATACTATATTTTTCCTACAATTCATCCAAACAGTTGTATCAGACATTTCTAAATATGTATATTCATATTACTTAGTAATTTTTAGGTTAATGTGTTTTTCATAAAACCATTTCAAGATATAGTCATATATTATTAGTAATGGCTTCTTTAGTAATCAGTTCTCAACCTTCTTCTGTTGACAAAACGACACGTTTTATTGTTAACTTCCATAACAATTACATAACATGCTTCTATAACAATTAAAATGTTTGAAATGATTCTGATTCAGTTTGCAACATCTATCCTTGAATGACAGTTATAGTAAAAAAAACAAAAAATAAAAAAAATAAACAAAGCTTATATTAAGTGTCATTGTATCAATTAGTTTGGATCAGTCATTTGTAATAGATCTACACTAACAATAAAAAATATGTTATTAGAAATATTTTTACCAATTGTTTTTGTTTAGTGCAGTTTCATGCTTTTAGCTTTCTCAATACACTATGATCCTATCACTTGTCTCAATACACTATGATCCTATCACTTGTCTCAATACACTATGATCCTATCACTTGTCTCAATACACTATGATCCTATCACTTGTATCAATACACTATGATCCTATCACTTGTCTCAATACACTATGATCCTATCACTTGTCTCAATACACTATGATCCTATCACTTATCTCAGTACGCTATGATCCTATCACTTGTCTCAATACACTATGATCCTATCACTTGTCTCAATACACTATGATCCTATCACTTGTCTCAATACACTATGATCCTATCACTTGTCTCAATACACTATGATCCTATCCCTTGTCTCAATACACTATGATCCTATCACTTGTCTCAATACACTATGATCCTATCACTTGTCTCAATACACTATGACCCTATCACTTGTCTCAATACACTATGACCCTATCACTTGTCTCAATACACTATGATCCTATCACTTGTCTCAATACACTATGATCCTATCACTTGTCTCAATACACTATGATCCTATCACTTGTCTCAATACACTATGATCCTATCACTTGTCTCAATACACTATGACCCTATCACTTGTCTCAATACACTATGACCCTATCACTTGTCTCAATACACTATGATCCTATCACTTGTCTCAATACACTATGATCCTATCACTTGTCTCAATACACTATGACCCTATCACTTGTCTCAATACACTATGACCCTATCACTTGTCTCAATACACTATGATCCTATCATTTGTCTCAATACACTATGACCCTATCACTTGTCTCAATACACTATGATCCTATCACTTGTCTCAATACACTATGACCCTATCACTTGTCTCAATACACTATGATCCTATCGCTTGTCTCAATACACTATGAACCTATCACTTGTCTCAATACACTATGATCCTATCACTTGTCTCAATACACTATGATCCTATCACTTGTCTCAATACACTATGACCCTATCACTTGTCTCAATACACTATGACCCTATCACTTGTCTCAATACACTATGATCCTATCACTTGTCTCAATACACTATGATCCTATCACTTGTATCAATACACTATGATCCTATCACTTGTCTCAATACACTATGACCCTATCACTTGTCTCAATACACTATGACCCTATCACTTGTCTCAATACACTATGATCCTATCACTTGTCTCAATACACTATGATCCTATCACTTGTATCAATACACTATGATCCTATCACTTGTCTCAATACACTATGACCCTATCACTTGTCTCAATACACTATGATCCTATCACTTGTCTCAATTCACTATGATCCTATCACTTGTCTCAATACACTATGACCCTATCACTTGTCTCAATACACTATGATCCTATCACTTGTCTCAATACACTATGATCCTATCACTTGTCTCAATACACTATGATCCTATCACTTGTCTCAATACACTATGATCCTATCACTTGTCTCAATACACTATGATCCTATCACTTGTTTCAATACACTTTGATCCTATCACTTGTCTCAATACACTATGATCCTATCACTTGTCTCAATTCACTATGATCCTATCACTTGTCTCAATACACTATGATCCTATCACTTGTCTCAATACACTATGATCCTATCACTTGTTTCAATACACTTTGATCCTATCACTTGTCTCAATACACTATGATCCTATCACTTGTCTCAATTCACTATGATCCTATCACTTGTCTCAATACACTATGATCCTATCACTTGTCTCAATACACTATGATCCTATCACTTGTCTCAATACACTATGATCCTATCACTTGTCTCAATACACTATGAACCTATCACTTGTCTCAATACACTATGATCCTATCACTTGTCTCAATACACTATGAACCTATCACTTGTCTGGACCAGGTGGGGAAGGGATATGGGAGAAAACGAAGAGGGTACCTTGGTGGAATTTACTGGGATTTTAAAAAATAAATATAATGTATTAAAAAAGCAAAGTTGTATGACTTGAATTTGAACTCGATGGCTCAAGCCTCCAGAGGCCAACACAGTAACGACTGTGCCATGAAAATGCTTATGAAAAAAGAAAAGTTTATCTTTTATTGATGTAAGTTTCAAAGTTTAAAGTGACGACAAAATTTCTCTACACATAGTATAAAGGGGACTAATTTAACTTACCACATGTCAACTACAAGTTCTTTCCCTTGTTTGAAATCAAATAAGTAATTACTAATGGTTAACTTATTGGTTGATTTTTTTATTATTGATTCTTGTGTTGTCAAGAAATAATTGTGCAAAATTTCAACTTGATATGAGAGTGGGTGTGGCAGAAATAAGGTATACAAACGTTTTACCAGAGAGTGATTTGATATAAGCTTTATAAAAAAAAATTGTAATGTCCCATGAAAAATTTTGTACAAAGTCAGTTTTTTTTTAAGACAAAAAATCTGCTTTTCCGATGGTCTTAGGCAACCACTGGGAAATCATCCCATTGGACACAAGGGGAAGGAGGCGAGCCACAGTTTAAACCCTGTCACGCTATTAGATGTTAGGAATTTAGTGGGTCATGTCAAAGATTCTTCAAGAAGGTTTTAAAAAAATTATTTGATTAGATTAGGATTAGATCTGTTTTAAAAAAAAAAATTGATTAGCAAGACAAAATTAAATAAATTTCCTATCTTGAATAGATCTGGAAAAGTAATAATAGATTTAGCTGATTCTTATTCTGACATGATTTTGTTGTCAGAATCAATTGCATTTAAGCTTACTGAAAAGTCTCATTGTAAAAAAAGACAATTTAGACAATCATTCCTAATTAATTATTTTAAGAGTACATACTGCTCTGTTATTAATTCTCCAATCTTGTTCAGCTGCTTTATTTACTGGATTCATTGCCAATGCTTTAGCTGTCTGAACATTAGGTGTAATAGCTGTAAAAAAAAAAGGTTTGGTGACAATAAAATAAAATTATTGAAACATTTGTAAAATTAAAGTGAGTGGTATAATTACATATAATCTCGATTGATAATAAAATCAAGTCCATAAGTAGTGAAGATCATTTTAATAAGCTAAGCTAATTTGACAAATACAATGTTGACAAAGGAATGGACTATGAGAACACTAGGAAAACCATTATACAAAAGTATGCTGCACTTAGCCAGATATATTATTTATTTATTTTTTTATTATTCATCAGTCTTTTAAGTCTGTTATGTCAGGCCATTGGCTCAAGCCAAGATTGTCAACCATCCTGTGTTGGGTCTCACAAATCATACATTTATTCCCACTTTCAGTTATCAGGGGCAAATTGAATCTAAGATGACTATATGGATACATGTAATTATTCGAAAAGGTTTTGTAGTAAGGATTTTATTTAGCATCTAAACAGTTATAGAATAAAACCTACTGGCTGCAAGAATTTCTGAAGCATGATTCACTCTCTCAACAAAAGATGGATCTTCACTGTTTTGTGCTTCCATGTCTGCGACTTGTAAAACTCTGTCAGCTCGTCTAGCAATATTTGAAGCATGAGTCACGATTTTTGGAGAATCTCTCAACCGAATGCCTTCTTCAATCCTTTCAGTATCTCTTAGAATTCCTTCCTCTATTAAAAATATAACAAATACATTATTGCAGCTAAATCTACCTTACACCAATCACTTATTATCTACTGAATGAAGTTTCTAAAGAGGATTTTTTTTAATTAATAAAAGGTAAAAATGTTTTGTTTTGTTTTATATTTAAATTATATACTATAAGTAATAGATATATTGTTTCTCCTCAGTTTTAAGACACCCTGATGGTTTATTATGGAAGAATCTGATATGACTTAACAACTCTGGAGAGGCAGAGTTAGCCATAGTTCCTTAATGTCTTTTCTCAGGGCAGCTTTATCCTCATCAAGATAGCCTCACACTGCCTAATCCTCAGTCATTTCGTTTAACATATTTTTTTAGGAGAAAGCTCTGGTCCTTAGGTTTCACTTTAAGACGTCTTTGTATTTTAGTGCTTTTGCAATAGTTATAATGTGAACAGTCTCTAGTATTTGTACATTGTAACAATGTTTGTGTTTGTCCTGCAGGGAACCTGTGGTTACTACAATATTTTTATTTCTATATTTAAATTTCAGTGACACAATATCCAAGCATATTGAAATAAGGAAGCACTGAACAGTAATACAATGTAGAATTTTAAGTTCAAAACTGAAATCCTGTTATGAATACACAATATTAATGAATTCATATATTATATTCATACAGAGAAATAAATCACATTGAAATAAAGTAAAGAGAACAATAGATTAACCAGCCCTGTAGAAAGCATGGAACCCTCAAAAGAATATGAGACACAATTTGTTTTTCAATCCAAAAGCAAGGCACTGTGAGTCTTGGTCAGGGCTCCCAGACTCCCTTGACTTTTTGGGACTTGTCCTAGCACTGTAAAAATGTTTCCATTTATATAATTTTATAGAATTTAGATTGTTTCTAGAGCACAATAAAAACTCACAGGCAGTTAAGGTCTGCAACAGTGTTGTCACCTATGTAACCTGGTACCCACTGCATTGTTACCAGGTTGCCATAGTAAAAATGTATAAAAACAGTTTCGCCAAAAGCAAGACACCTGATTCAGCAAGAAAGTGGAAATATACATGATTTTGCTGACAAGCACGATATGAAGAGCTTGTTCCATGCCATAAATGAGGTCTATGGACCCAGAAAGTCAGGCTCATCCCTACTACTAAATACTGATGGGACAAAGCTATTGACAGATATAGAAGAAATCCTGAAATACTGGGCTGAGCACTTTGAAAAGGTTCTCAATACACCTTCCATAATAAATGACATAGACAGGTTACAGCAAGTACCAATAAATGAGAAAATGGATCACCCACTAAACTAAAGGAAACTGATCTTGCAATTCAACAACTTACAAGTGAAAAGCCTCAGAAGCTGACTCCATTCCGCAGAGGTTAAAAAAAATGTGGACAACCCTGATTGAAAGACTTCATAAGATGTTTTTAATAACGTGGAAATAAGAGTCAATACCAAAAGACCTTAAAGACACAATAATTGTTCATCTATACAATCTCTCTGTGGCATTTTACATCTCGAGAGACAATCTTTTCCGTCTGCAGGGACCTGCTATTTGCTGATGACCATGCCCTAAATGCCTGCTCTGAAAATGATCTGCAGAGCATCGTTATTGACTTTTCAAGAGCATGCACATTTTGTGCATGTATGCTTAGTTTCTTTTGCTCTTGGCGAAGTTCGTACCAGCATGCACAGTCTGTCTTAAGGGATTCTTCCATTTTGCATGACAGCGTAGTCTTCTCTGTGTCATTTTTTTTAAAAGAGGATAGACGCTGTGCAAATTGGTCAGTTTCAAAACATCCTGGTTGGAGACATGATCCCTCCAGGAGATGCACATTATGCATCACAGGCAGCATAAGTGAAAGCTATTTATTCTATGCTCTTGACACATGCATGTCGACCAGGTCTCACTACTGTAAAGAAAAATGCTCACAACACAGGCATTGTAGACTAAGATTTACAATATAGGCATTGTAGACTAAGATTTTTGTTGCCATAGACAATTTGGCACTTTCCCAGACACGCTTGGAGAGTTTGGCCATTGCTGCAGAAGCCTTTCCTATTCTTTTTGTCAGCTCAGTGTCTATATCTAGGTTGCTGGCGATTGTTGATTCCAAGTAGGTGAATTCCTGCTGTCTGTAACGGTGTCATTTCCAACATGTATCACGATGTATAACAAAGTATTGTGCCATGACTTTGGTCTTAGAGAGGCTTATAGTAAGTCTAAGCTGTTGACAAGCAGTTACCAAAGCATTCAATAGCCTTTGTAATCCTTCTTGTGAGTGAGATTGAGTGCAGCATCATTGGCGAACAGCAGTTCCCTAATCAACATACACTGTCTCTTTGTTTTGGCTTTCAGTTAAAAAGCTTTCCATCAGATCTACTGTAGTAGAAAATTCCAAATAGTGTTGGAGGCAGAACACAACCTTGTTTTACTCTGCTTTTGATGAGAATGGCCTAGGGAAACTGTCAAACTGTACAGTGCCCTACATTTCATGAAAATCTGACACTAGTATCCATAGCTTATTTGGACAGCTGATTGTCTGTAATATAGCAAACATACCGCTTCTACTGACAAGGTCAAAAGCCTTGGTCAAATCAATCAAAGGTTTTCATGGCTAGAGGGTGTCGATTGGGATATGCTCCCATTGTCTATAAAATACTCTAATGGCAAGCGACTCAGACTTCAGCCTTACTATAAACACAACAAAAACTAAAGTTTTATATTTGCCTACTCCATATAAAGCCTATTTGGATCCAATCATTAGGATAAAAGGACAGGAAATAAATGCAGTTTGAGTTTGAGTTTTGAGATTAGGCACATCGGCACAATTTAGGCCATGTCGTGCCCGTAATCCTTTAAGGATCACTCTCCCTTTACATAACAAGGGGAAATAAATGCAGTAGACAGATTCACCTACACTTTCCAGAAAGGGAAAAATAGATAATGATTTCGACTTGTGTATCCCCAAGCCCAGTGCATCCTATTGCAGACTGTCTAAAAATGTTAAGAATAGACAAGGTATTACCACAAGCACAAAGATAGGTTTCTATTGAGCTATCATCCACTCTATATAGTTCTATCCCTCAAAAATGTGGATTGCATATAGAAAACAAGCAATAAAAATTAAACAACTTCCACATCTGTCTCAGACAAATATTGAATGATAAATGGCAAGAAAAAATACCTGATACTGAAGTCTTTTGAAGAGTGGGCCTGCAAAGCATCCAAAAAATACTGATGTAGTCCCATCTGTGATGGGCAGGCCACATCTGAAGAATGGAAGACTCCTGTATCCCTAAATAACTCCTGTGTGGCAAATTAAGGGAAGGGAAGCGCTCACAAGGTAGACTAAGAAAACACTTCAGGGACACCCTCAAAGCTTCTCTGAAAGCCTTCAAACATTGACCCTGCCACCTGGGAGATGGAAGCACATGATAGAGCATCATGGCATTGTGCTGTGAAAACTGGCGCACTAATTGCAGAGGACAACAACTCTGGCAAAAAAAAAGCATCAGAAAAAAAAAGCTCCAGCTAGAATAACCCGCCCAGTGTCCAGTCAAACTTTCCAGGCTCACATAGGTCTCGCCAGCGACATGATGAGGCACAAAACCCCAGTGCACAGCCTTCAGCCCCCTGGATGACAGACTTGGTCATTATCGAACCACGATGAACGATTCTGTAGTTAGTATCCAAGATTCCCAAGCATACTAGAAAGTGGCCATGACCAAGGAGTGCATTAGTTTGATTTTAGTGCCGAGGACTATGCTGTTGTCATTCCATATAGTTTTCAGCTTTGCAAGTGATGCTATCGACTTTGCAATTCTGGCCATTAGTTAAGGATTAGATCCTAGGTATTTAAAGCTTCTAACACTTGCCATCTTTTGACCTCCAATACTGATGTCCATTTCAAATAGATTATTATATTATAGCTAATATTAGTATTAATTGTATTTATTATCATGAGTGTCAATAAAAATGCTCAATAATTACAATTATAATATTATCACTAATTTGAAAAAAACAAAACCAACGTTCAGCCCTGATGAGTGCTTCAGAATCCACAGCTTCATCAACAAGATTTCTTAGTCTATCCATATTATCTGACCACTGCTTCTTCAACAAGTCAAAATGTTCAACAGCTGCTTGGTTGTTAGGATTTGAAAAAAGCACCCTAGCAGCATTGATGACCTGAGGTGTCAAATCTTTGATCTATACAACAAAAAGAATCAACCAATATTTTAATATTGATAGATTACTACAATTTATAGATACTTTGAGGGAAAAAATATAAGCAAACAATAATTAATGATCATCAATACAATGCATGTTTATCATTCATATTTTCCCCTTTTACATATACCCAGTATATATATACCCGGTATATATATATATATATATACACACTAGCATTCCACAATGGCTACGCCCATTGATTTTTTCCCAAGGTATATACTGTTTAATTTGATCAGCCTTCCTCCTTTTTTGTTCATATTGACTTTCAACAAAAAGGAAGATCCACCCATTTTTAATTGTCTCCTTTGGTTCTCCCACATAATTTTGACAGGAACCCGCCTTTCTTTTTTTTCATTTCCATTGAAACGGCCTGGATTTTGTCAGTTGCCATTAATTACAATACCTAGTACCTGTTATGCTCAATTAACGGTCCACTTTATGCTCCCTCCTCCACATACCAACTTTTTTCTCACCAATTTTTTTCCCCTTCATGGTTACGGATATGTTTTTCTAGGCACATTGTTTGGTATGCACTCTAAGACTGTCGTCTCTATGGTCCCGGGCTCGGACCCTTCCTGCCGCCATGCCCTGCTGTCTTCTTTCTGGAGGCTTGGGCTAGGCTGTATTTACGTGCTCTTGACAAGATGGCTGCTCCCTGTTTACAGTTATCATAGATGAGTTAAATTTTCGTTTTGTCGTACTAAAAAGGAACCTGAGTTACGCGCTCTTGACAAGATGGCTGCTCCCTGTTTACAGTTATCATTGAGTTAAATTTTCGTTTTGTCGTACTAAAACCAAACAAAATTCCATAAAAAGCTATTCAACTAATAAACTAATATCTTTAAATTATAGATAAAACTTAATTCAGCATTTTTTCTACTAAATAATTCAAATTAACAACTCTTAGTTTAGGACTATTTTGTCTCACTAATCCTTATAATTATAGTTAATATTATTTAGTCTATATTTATTATTATATCCTTAGATTTTAGATCTAGTCAGTCTTAGACTTACTACACATAGACTTTAATAAAGGCCTTAGATCTACTAATCATCTACTAATACTACTAATAATAACTAATAGTAATATTCTATATAGTTAGTTAAACACATAAATATATTGATCTAGAATTAGATCTAGATCTGGAATTAGATCTAGATCTAAAATTAGATCTAGATCTAGAATTAGATCTGGTCTAGGTCTATATTTTGAATAAACCATTTGATTGTCATTGTAAATTAGCTTTCACTTTAGACTTAACTTAGGTCATCTTAGGCATTTTTAACCTTAAAGTAGAATTAGACTAGACCTTTAAAAACTAAAATCAACAACAGTCATCATGAAATTGCTCTGGCTATTTATCCTAATAATTACTAAATACACACTAGCTGAACACAGAACTAGATCTACCTCAGTCAACACTAAACTTAAAAAGGAAAAAACAGTCATAATCAATCATCACACTTTAGATCAATGCAACTTCAAAAATAACCTAACATACACATCCATAACATTAAAGAAGATTACCCATCACAAATGGAAGTTCTCAATCAGACACAGTAGAAATAAATACCTATCACTTTTAATATTAATAGCAGGAGATGTAGAGTCAAATCCAGGGCCTAGATCTAAAGATAGATGCAACATCTGCAAAAAAGTATGCACCATGAAACAGAAAGCCATTCAATGTGACACCTGTGATGAATGGTACCATGCATCATGTCTCCATATGAATACACCTGTGTATTATGCCTTAGGCAACAAAGATGCATCATGGCACTGTGTACCGTGTGGGTTACCTCAGTTTACATCAGGACTGTTTGATTCCTTTGATGCGGACACTTCTAACCCATACAACATCCTAAACACCATCCCAAAACCAACTCACCAACCACTAGCCAGATCCACTCCTGTTAAAATTAAATCTACTAAAATTTATACAGCAGCCTCACTAGACAGACCTGCTAAAGAAGTAATACCAAAATACCTTAAAACCTTAGTAATAAATTTTCAAAGCATTAGGAACAAAACAGCAGACTTAGAAATTTTATTAGAATGTGAGAAACCAGACATAATTGCAGGAACAGAAACTTGGCTACATCCTGAAATTTATAATGCAGAAATTTTCAATAGTGATTATGAAATATTTAGAAAAGATAGGGCTGATAATCATGGAGGAGTTCTTTTAGCAATAAAAAACACTCTTATAGCAGAAGAAATTACCTTACCTAACTCAAAAAATATAGAATCTACATTTCGTAAAATTAATACAACCTCAACATCCCTAATAATAGGCAGCATTTACAGACCACCAAATTCTAGTTTAGAATACATGCAGGAACTATGTAATCAGATTACTACACTTAAAGAGCCAAATAAAATGCATTTTTTTGGATTATGGGTGATTTCAACCTACCTGATATAAATTGGAAAACACTAACCATAGATAAACACCAAAACCTTAAGGACATAAATGAGCTTTTCATAGAAACTTTACACAACCTAAGTTTAGATCAAATCATTAAAAAGCCAACTAGATTAAACAACACATTAGATCTCTTCTTAACCAACAGACCTGGATTAGTAATTGATTATGATATTATCCCTGGTCTATCAGACCATGAGATCATAAAAATACACAGTCAGATAAAAGCAGTAGCCAATACAAAACCCAAAAGAAAAATCTTACTCTGGAATAAATGTAACCTAACACAACTACACCAAGCTGCATTCAACTTTCAACAAACATTCTTATTAGAAAAAGACATTAACCAACCAGTCGATGACCTCTGGAATTTCATTAAAAACCATCTTAAAAGCATTATAGAAAATCATATACCAACTAAATACACATCAAACAAAATAAATAAATGCTGGTTTAATAATAGACTAAAGAAGCTTTGTAAACAGAAGGAAAACCTATATAGAAAATTTAAAGAAACCAATGCAGAAAGAGTTTACAAAAAGTATCTAAAAATTAAACACCTAACCCAAAAAGTAAGCAGACAGCTGCAGAGTGAATACATAAACAATGTAATATCTAAAGATAACAACAAAAACCTATGGTCATACATTAAGTCTAAGAAAATGGAAACAACAGGCATAGCGCCATTAAAAGATGAACATAACATAATACATAATGATAATGAAACTAAAGCAAACATCCTAAACAAATACTTTGCATCAGCATTCTCAGCCCCAGGAGACAAAGACATAATTCTTAATTTGAACCAAGTAGACAACATAGAAGATTTAGTAGTACAAGAAAATGGAATTCAAAAACTATTAGCCAACACCAAAAGAAATAAAGCGTCTGGACCTGATGGTATTCCAGCTGGATTACTCAAAGAACTAAGCAATGAGCTAGCTCTAGTGTTCAAAATACTCTTTCAGGCATCGCTTAACCAGGGCAGAGTACCAAAGGACTGGAAAGAAGCTAATGTCACCCCCCTATTTAAAAAAGGAGAAAAATATGATCCAGGAAACTACAGACCAGTATCACTTACCAGCATCACATGTAAAATCCTAGAACACATATGTAGCAACATCATAAAGCACTTAGACAAACATAATGTCCTCACCCCATACCAACATGGCTTTAGGAAATATAGATCATGTGAAACACAACTAATAGGATTAATTGATGATTTTTCAAAAGGTTTAGATAATAGTGAACAAATAGATGCTATCTTACTAGATTTTTCCAAGGCTTTTGACAAAGTTCACCACCATAGTTTCCTTAAAAAATTAAAATATTTCGGCATTAATGGTCTACTGCATCAGTGGATTAAAGATTTTCTAATAGGGAGAGAACAAACTGTAATAATAAATGGCTCTAAATCAACACCAATAACAGTAAACTCAGGTGTACCTCAAGGAACAGTCTTGGGTCCACTACTATTTTTAATTTACATAAATGATTTACCAAATTGCATTAGTTCAGGAACAAAAGTCAGATTATTTGCAGACAATTGCATAATATATAGAACAATAAAAACAATACAAGACACAGATATTTTACAAAGAGAATTAGATGAATTACAGAAATGTGAATCAAATTGGAGCATGTCTTTCCACCCAGAAAAATGTCAGTTGTTAAGAGTAACAAAAAAACTAAAACAAATTAATTCCACTTATCTTATTCATGGCAAACCAGTAACACAGGCTAAAAACGCAAAATACCTAGGTGTTATAATAAATGAAAAACTGTCATGGAATCCACATATTGATGAAACTATAAAAAAATCAAACAAAGCATTAGGGTTTATTAAAAGAAATTTCTATAAATCAAATAAGAACATAAAACTAAAATGTTATTTAACCTTGGTTAGGCCAATAATAGAATATGCATCCACCGTTTGGGACCCCTCAACTCAAGAAAACATTAAGAAACTGGAACAAACACAAAATAGAGCAGTGAGATTCATAACAAACGAATATTCACATTTGACTAGAGTAACACCATTAGTAAAATCACTAAATTTAGGAAGCCTTCAGGACAGAAGACTCAAAAGTAAAGTAGCAATTACACATGAAACACTGAACCATAATCTTCAAATACAAATACTCTGAAAGACACAAAAATAAAGGCACATTCCTCGTCCCATATGCCAGGACAAATTTGTACAAATACTCCTTCTTCCCTAGTGCTATTAGAGCATGGAATGAGTTGCCTGAGCTAGCCAGAAAAACCAGTGACTTGGCAGAATTTAAGTCATTGGTTAATATGCATGACTAAATGCATGACGCGTAGGACGTAATCATCTTCTTTTTAGAAGTAAAGTCTGTATTATATAAGATAAGATTTATTCTCTAATTCTGAAGGAAAATCTAAAACATGGAAAACTATTTTAGGCTATGTTGTGCTGCTTAATCCTTCAAGATCCATCTATTTCTCTACCCAGCCAAATCTAAATGGGATGCTTGATAATAAAGTATGTAATAATAAAAACCAGCTACCCCAAAAAAAAAAAGTCCTAAATAAAATCTCTTATTTCTAGGCTTTTCAGTAAGTAAAAATCGAAATGTTTGATAGGCCCTATTTTGGCTTTTGTCTATATCAGATTTCAAAAAGATATTAGTTATTCCTGTTGTAGAAATAATAATTAAAGAAATAATTTAGTGTCAACATATGAAGGATTATGTGTGAAATACAACATAATCAATCCCCTTAATTTTAAAGATTTCTTTGATGTAATATAAAGTATGAACTAATTCAAAAGATTATCGTTACACAGAAAGAAAAAAAATTAAATGTGTGGATTTTTTATATAAGTTGCATAATAAAGCAAGACATATGCAGTGTTTATCTTTCTGCGATAGTCCATAAGGAACTATTTCCTTTCAATAACATGTTATTGAAGACATATTAGTCATCATAGGCATTACCAGTTCTCTTATAATAGAAGTTGTCATTGTATAACCTGTTGTAGACATAGACCTATGTAAAGAAATAATTTAGTGAAGTATAACAGCCAATATACAAAAAGTTTACGTCTAAATTAATAGGCCCTCATATTTACAGTGAGAATTTGTTGGATTTTTTTCAAAGCTTGTGTCAATCACTCTGTCTGTCTGGTAAAAAGTTTGTAAATGTAAACCTTCTTTGTTTTAGCTTGAAGGCATGCCAGGTTAAATAGCTTTCCATAGGAACTACCCTGGATATATTTTCCATTTTCCAGGGGTTTAAAAGTGCTTGTGAGTACACATGAAAAGAAGATGCTGAATAGTGGTGGAGCCAGAACATATCCTTGTTTTACTCCGCTCTTGATGAAGAATGGATTAGAGGCGGAACTGTCAAACTGTACAGTGCCCTATATATTTTCATGAAATGCTGATACTAATTTCAGTAGCTTGTTTGGACAGCCAATTCTCTTTAATACAGCAAACAGACGGGTTCTACTGACAAGGTCAAATGCCTTGGTCTAGTCAATAAAAGCTATAAAGAGTGACTGCTCTTCTCCTGTACCTGCCGCAGGGAGAAAATCATATCTGTTGTGGATCTACTGGCCCTAAAGCCACACTGAGATTCTGGAATAAGACAACCAAAATCAGCAGCCGCTTCAGTATGACTAGCATAAGCCTTTCCAACTATGCTAAAAAGTGAAATGCCTCTATAACTGTTAGAATCGGCGCTGTCACGCTTATTTTTGTAAATTTTGAATGTCTGAATTCATCAATTCCTGGGGGACCATTTCTTGCTCCCAGTACAAGCTTAGCAGTTCATGGAGTGGCTTGATTAGGGCATGCTGTCCAGCCTGAATGGGTTCTGCAGGAATATCATCTCCTCTGGGTGCTTTTCCGTTTGCAAGCATGTCAATGGCTGTGCTCAGTTTCCTTACTGAGAGAATTTTGTCTAATTCATTCAAAACTGTAAGTGATTGAAAGCAGTTGGCAAGATGGCATTTTTAATCTGGTATAATTGTGCATAGTGCTTTACCCATCGCTCCATTTGCAATGCCAGATCACTGACGATTGAACCATCTTTTAAGGGGGCACACTTGCTGGTGTGAGGTCCAATGGCTTTTTTCATGCCCTTGTATAGTCCTCTGATGTAACCACAGTCGGCACAATATTGGATGTTTTCACATAGGTCCTGCCAGTATTTGTTAGCCCACTGCCTTGCTATTGTTTGGGCATTGTTTCATGTAGATCTGGGCGCCTGTAAGTTGCTTGGGGTGGGCTCACTCTTGTAGTTTAGCATGACAACTCTCGTTTCTACTGGCAGTTTCCATTTCTGGCAGACTTGCTTGAAACCAGTTCTCATTTTTCTTTGTTTGTTCCCAAAGACCAGTGATGATGTTTGGTACATAGAATCACATAAGAAGGTTCAGCATTTTTTTTTACCTCAGTCACTGAGAAGTTTTTAAAAGCTTCCTCTAATTTGTTTGTAAATTCCTTGCAAAGGATTGTTTATGCTTGTAGTATTCAGGTGTGGTTTTCTTTTTCCCTGTGATGTGTGGATCTTAGTAATCTGTCAGGACACTGAAGCGTGATCAGTATCACAGTCTGCCCTTTGAATGCTACTGTGCCCAGACCTAGGATGTCTCTATGAGACACAGTGCTGTGATTTTGTCCTGAGATATGTGTTGGTAATGCAGAACTTAAGGTTTGCGCAGAATTCAAGCAGTCTTTATCTGTTCACATTCATCCTGCCGATTTCAAAAAGCCTAAGGCAGTCTGACCAGGTAGTGTGATCTGATCCTACTCTCCATTGAATGTGCTCATTTTGAGGAATGATCTCAATGGCTTCTTTGAGGTCTTCAAAAAAATTGTCTTTGTCATCCTGAAGTGAAGAGTGTGGGGCATAGGCATTAATAAGAATGTCTATCGTGGGAAGTAAACTGTTCTTGACAGCAAAGCCTACACCATGCATTTGCGTCTCATCCTGTGCTTTTCCTTTCCAAAAGAAAGTGTAATCAGCCTCGTGAAGTATGCCAGTCAGGGTTTCTTGGAGCTCGTTTTTTATGATTGTCATCTTTATTGCATCATCGACATGCCGTAGGTCATCTGTAAGACCAGGACACATTGTCCTGACGTTTTATGTGGTCAGTCGCATGACAGGGATTTTCTTATTCATTTTCATTCTTGGTGCAAGTTTTCAGCCTTTTTATCGTTTTAAACGAAGCTATAAGCATGCTGTGACGGATCAGCATCTAACTGTCTGGCTGCTGCCCAGGTTAAGGCGGGTGGTAGCTGATCAGTGAGGTGCGAAGACCTCTCCCAATGTCAGAGACAACCTGTCGTATCCATACATTACACCAATCAAGTTAGACTTATAATTATAACCCGTAACTGTTTTCTAACTTGTTGTTTTAGTCCCTTTGCAGTAGCACCAGAGTTTCCTCTCTGGGGCCCATTCCTAAGACTTAGATAAAGGGGTCATGGCTGGCACATGCGTCATGGTCCATCTATCGACCTTGCTGATGTGATCCAAAGTTAAGTTACATTTGGCACCAACTCAGTTGCAGAATCTGCTGGAGGGATTTTTCCTCGAGGTTGTTTCCTGAAGCCTTAGTACCGCAAGGCAGCGGGGTTTGAAGTAAGGGTACCCCTCTCCTAGATGAATAGCCTTACTAGGCTGATGAACTCCATCTGCCAACGAGCTCCCGGGTTTCTGGTCCCAGGCATCTGCATTTACCCCTTCACCTGTTAGTAAGAGCAGTTTCGCTGGGCCTAGTATCTAAGCCACATGAGCAGAGGCTATCTGAGACGCATGCCTTTAGGAGTATTTTATAGACAATGGTAGCTTATTCCCAATGACACATCTGATCATGACAACCTTTGATCTCAGGTTAAAATAGAAATTTTTGGAGTTTTTTTTTTGTCCACGGAAAGAGAAAGAATTAGTGTTGAGCATTGAGTCAGGGCCCTTAGGAATATAATATATATGTCTCCTTCTGTCTCAAAATATAATGGATGCACCCAGATGAAGCACTGATTTTGATTTCTTCTTGAATCGGTTTCAGAATCTGATGTGACTAAACAAGCTGAGTCTCGAGTGACAAAGTTTGCCACAATAAATACAAGTGAATGCACATATTTTAGGGCTACCTGATAGATAACACTTTTTCTCACTCTCTTGTCAAATTCCACTTTGTTACTTTGCTCTTGGTAAGGTTTGTACCAGCACGCTCCTCTGTCTCCATGCTGTCCAATCCTGCAATTTTCTCCAATATACATTAATTGATGCCTGTAATCATCAGATATTGCTTTCGCATCACTCTGTATGTTAGTCTTGGGCATTGCTTGTGTCTGGCTCTTTCAGCAAGCTCAGCATGTCCTTGAGAATTCTTCTGGTACCGGTATGCAGGTGACACATTCGAGCCAACATTGTCTTCTCTGTGTCAAAAGAGCACAGTTACAGTGTGTGATAGCCAATTTCAAAATTTCCTAATTGGATAAGCACATCAAGTTTCTTGCTCTCACTACCTTAAAGAAGATTGTAGACAAGCATTTTGGGTGCCTTAGTCAGTTTGGTATTTTTCCTGAGTTCTGCCATTGCACCAGAAGCTTTTCCAATTTTTCACTATGTTCGCTCTTGGATGACAAAGACAAGTTTTATGAAGACTTCAAGGAAGCAAATGCAAACATTTTTTTTAAAAGAGCAACTGACTTAACACCAGGCTGCCTTGGGAATAAATTCACAAACAAATTGGAAGATGCTTTTAAAAGCTGTAGTGTAATTGAGAATGCAGAAAAAATTTGGCTGTTTATTCATGATGCAATGTTCTAAAAACCAGCATCATTGGTCATTGGGAACAAAATAAAAATGAAGACAGTATGCAGCAAGTGTGCCAGAAATGGAAACTGCCACTAGGGACATGAGACTAACTATGGTAAACTACCCTATGCAACCTACAAGCACTTACATATGGCTCCGTTTTGTCTCGGAAGAAAATGGATGTGTCCAGTTGAGTCACTGGTTTTGGTTTCGTCTTGAGACCGGGCAGAATCTGCTGTGGCTGATCAAGTCAATTCTAGAGTGGCAGACTTTGCCACAATTCGTGCATGCATATGCATCTGATTCAGGGCTAGCTGATAGGGCAGCTTTCTTTTTTTTTCCTCTTGATTAAATAAGGCAGCTTCGTTTCTTTTGCTCTCAGCGAGGATCGTCCCAGCAGGCACAGTCTGTCTCCATGCACTCCGGTCTTTGGCTATTTCTTTCAACAATACTTTCGTTGATGTCTGTGGCTCTCATGTCTCGCTTGCAGACATCTCTAGGTTAGTCCTGGGCGGCCCTTGGGTCTGACTCCCTCCACAAGCTCAGCATATCCTGCAGGATTCTACCATCTGGCATGCGGGTGACATGTCCAAGCCAGCATAGTCTTCTTTGTGTCACATGCTGTTCATATTGGCCAATCTCAAAACTTCCTGATTGGAGACATGGTCCCTCCAGGAGATGCGCATTATGCGTCTCAGGCAGCGCAAGTGGAAACTATTCAATCTGTGTTCTTGGTACATGTATGTTGACCAGCTTTCACTGCCATAAAGAAGAGTGCTCACAACACAGACATTGTAGATAGGATTTTGGTTGTTGTGGTCAAGTTGGCATTTTTCCAGACGTACTTGGAGAGTTTTGGCAATGCTGTAGTAGCTTTTCCTATTCTTTTTGTCAGCTCGATGTCTAAATCTAGGTTATTGGCAATTGTTGATCCCAAGTAGGTAAATTCCTACACTACAGTAAGGGTATAATTCCCAATATGTATCACAGGTATTTCTGCGATGTCTTGTGCCAGGATTTCGGTCTTGGAGAGACTTATTGTAAGGTTAAACTCTTTGACAAGCATCTGCCAAGGCATTCACTAGCTTCTTTAGACATCCTTGTGAATGAGATATGAGGGCCATGTCATCGGCGAACAGCAGTTCCCTAATCAAGATACATGTTTTTGTTTTGGCTTTAAGACGTGCCATGTTAAATAGCTTTCCATCGGATCTACTGTGGATATATATTCCATCTTCCATGGATTTAAAAGAGCTGGTTAGTACAACTGAGAAGAAGATGTCAAATAGTGTGGAGTCACTACATATCCTTATTTTACACCGCTCTTTGGGCATTGTTCTGTGCAGCTCCGAGCCTTTTTAAGTTACTTGGGGTAGGATCCTTCTTGTAGATTAGCATGGCTGCTCTCTTGTTCCTAGTACCGGTAGCAGTTTCCATTTCTGGTAGACTAGCTTCAAACCAGTCCTCGCTTTTCTTGGTTTTGTTTTTTAAAGTCAGTACAAGGCTGCTGCCAATTAAGATTCTCACATCACAAGGAAAAGGAAAACTACGCCTGAATACCACTAGCACAAAAAAATCATGATCTTCGCACTGAATTTGCTAATAATGCATTTTGTATGTAAATATCGCGCACATTTTTTAAAATGGACTTTTTATGCAGCGACTTCGTGCAGTAGCGTAACTTCGCAACATGCCATGGTGCTAAACTAATTCTTTAAAAATTTCTAGATAAGCAGAAATTATTTATTTTTTGTTTAGTGCTCTATCAGGATAAAAGCCTCTTATTTTTGTGCATTTTGTCTGTTGGTCGGTCTGTCCGACAGGTTTAGATTAAAAAAAAACAACAACACTAAAAGCAATTGAAAATCTGATTAAACTTTAATGTTCCTTTAGAAACATCTCTATAGTTTTAACTATCTATAATAGATTGTTCCGGATGGTTTTGTGAAAACAAATCAATGTCAAGGAATGTCTGTTTGCTCTTCTAATTTATATTATATTAAATTCCATGCTTAAAGGTTGCAAAACACTTGATCAATCATATGTTGTTCCGTTTTTTTAATGTAAATAGCATATAAATGCTAAATGAAAATCTCCATATGGGCTTATATTTCATTAACTATAAAATTGTTCCTGAAATTGTTATATAAAAAATAAATTATTTGACAATACTTTTATAGTTTAATTATCGATATCAAATCGTTCCGCATTTAACTTAAAACAAATGTATGTCAAATGACTTTTTATTCTCAAAAGTATCGACAATTGGTTGTTCAGGATTTTAAAATAAAGTAATTTACTAGAAACGATTATTGAAAATCACTTTTAGTGGCTCCTGTAAGAGGGAAAAACTGATATTAGGTTTGTAAGACTTATTTTACATTTAATTTTCTCAAGTATATGTATATATATATATAAACATCCGGAACAATCTATAATAGATACTTAAAACTATTTCTATGTTTTGGAAGGAAAAGTAAAGGTTAACCAGATTTCAATAGCATTTAGTCTTTTTTTTTCTCGATATAAACATGATGGACAGACAAACTGACAGACAAAATGCACAAAAGTTTCCTCAATATATATGTACCCTCGTTAGCTATCTCTCTTGTGTTAATAAAGACATTTTTATTTAACTATACAATAGGCAGTGTGACGTCATGTATTTTTTTTCTTCTACATCACATGGAATGAATTCTTTGTTCTCGTATTGTTAAACACATTTTTAGTCTAACTAGGCCTTGTGAAGTAAAGGATTTCTTTCCTTTAACTTCATATGGAATGAATTCTTAAAATGAAATGTTCATAAGAACTCGATGCACTAATGTTTTTTAAAGCTCGCACAACGTTCTCGTATAGATAAAAACACATTTTAGTCTAACTAGGCCATGCGACCTGCTTAAAATTTTTTCTACTCTAGATTTTTTCCATAAGATCTAGACTTTTTTACACTAAATCTAGATTTTTTTACAATAGTTCTAGATTTATATTCTAATTAAAATCATTGTAGATTCTAGATCTAGAATTTCTAGGTCTAGTTAAGAATTATATTAGATGAAGATCTAGAATTTCTATATCTATATCTAGACTTAAAGTGTAGATTTTGATTTCCATTTTATGTCTAGATCTATTTTGCAATTTAATAATATACTAAAACTAATCTACTATTTTAAAATTTAATGTTGCATTTAGTCTATTGATAGATTATATAGACTTTTTATTTATGTAAATCTTATCAAATTACATCCAAATTATTTAAAATTTTGATCCTAGGTATAGATATATATATCTTAAGAGTGCTAAATCAGAAGTTTAGTTTATGTAGATCTACATCCTTACAAATCAATGCTGAAAGATTATCTAAAATCGTCAGGCTATTAGTTTGTAACCAGTTTGTTATTAAGTTAACAGCAATGCCTGGGCGTGCGGTTAGCGTTCTGAACTGATTCTCGACGGTCCGGGTTAATGTATGTTTGTTTTGCATGTTTCAGATGTTCCTTCAGAGTTGAAAATAGTTTACTTCCTAGTCCAAACCTCCCGCAGGACGATGAGGGATGGGTACGGGCTGGGTTTGAACCAGGGACCATCGATAAATCCGAACGACAGTCTAGCACACAAACATCATGACCAGGCAAGGTTCATACACTGCTCGCTGCCATCCTCCGTTGTCCAGCGAGAGGTTAATTATTTTCAACTTAGAAGAACATCCGAAACATGTAAAACATAAAAAAAACATTTTTTTTACAACTGCAAATAAATCTTTGAAACATCAATACTTTTGACCATCAAATTAAACCACATCTTGACTATTCCTTGCGAACAGGTGGATCCGACAGGGATCTGACTCCGACTCTTTGTAATTTGTTTTCTTTTAATAAGCATCAAGAAGAAACAGTGATAAACTGTGATTGAGTTATATTCATAGCCGTGAGGATTGATTCAGTCTACTGGCATCACTTCTATGTTGCCAGCAATATATATACTCTAAATTCAACAAGCATGAAATAGGCAGCAAATACAATCATTGAAGAGTTTCAAGATCTTGAAGGTCAATCATTACAATTCATTCATTCATACAAGTCAATCATCACATTACATTTGTCATAGGTAATGTAAATTTGCATTTCAACAATTTAAATGAAAAATACCATGTGTTATTGAAAAAACAAAGTGCTACAAGATCACAACTATGAACAAATGGTAAATGTCCTAATACACATCAAAGACCAAATGCACAATCATATGCGGAGCTTGTCAGATTATTTTTTTTATATGCATTGAAATGCACCTATCAAACTTAAGAAGATCCAAGAAAATTGAGACTTCTCGTAAAATAAAAGTTGCCAAAAGTCCAGATAAATGTGGCCTCTATGCTGTTACATCCAAGCAACACAAATGTGCTTTGCAGAGTCACATTTCTTGCTTAAAAAATATGCTGTATGCCATGAACTGCTTATCACCGATTGACAATCAGCATCTTGGATGTTGGAGGGCTTATAGTCTCCGCAGATGTGCTGGGCAAATGTATCGAAAGACAGGTCTGACAATGCATCGACTAATTTTTATACAATTGAAATGCAACTATCAAACTTAAGAAGATCCAAGAAAATTCAACAAAAAAACAAATTATTTCCAAGGAGCTATTTAGATAAACACAGAAATGTTAGGTGGAGCAGATGAAGAATTTTTGCCATCACTTACCTCAGCCTTACAGTTCCCTGATTATTCATTAAGTTATTCATTGGCAAGATTAAGAAGATAAGAAATGACGTAAAAACTATTATCACAGCTTGACCCCTCTCCCATCTTACAAAATTTCTTCTTTTGCTAGTTTCAGTGTGTCTGTGAAGATTATATCAAGAGTCTTATTTTAAAGAAGCTAAACAGATGTGATCTTGATCCCATTCCAACTATCACTCTGTATCTTCATTTCCTGTCAAAGAGTTTCTGAAGCGCATTGTGTTAGCGATAATTCTTTCCCATACATAATGGTAAAACCTCTTGGAAGAATTCCAATCCACATACAGTAAGTGATGTAGCACAGAGACAGCAGTAGTCAGAATACTAAATGACCTACTTCACAACATTCACCTAGGCCACATATTGATCCTTTCCGTGCTGGACTTGTCAGCAGCCTTTAGCAAGTTAGACCATGAGATTATGATGGCCAGATTTTCTGCCACATTTTTGTAGTTAATAGGGCAATAATAACTCAGATAATACAAATACTTCCACTCACAAAAACCAGGATCAAATCTGATGGGACAGTCTGAAATCTTTCTATAATCCATCCATCCCAGTGGATTTACAGCCAAATATAGCAATAAAGACTTATTTCTCTTTTCCTATATCAAATAACATTAATAAATTACCAATAATTAATAAATAATTTTTTGATTGATTCATGTATTGTTAGGGATAGTTTCAACTTGATTAGAGAATGGGAAGTGGGAAATATAACATGTAAAAAATGTTTACCAGACAGACAGATACATGGAGTGAGTTGATATAAGCTTTGTAAAAAAGATGCATACCATTAGCTACCAAGCATAATTTTCTACCTCTGAACAGAGTACATCACAATGAGACAGCACATAATGCAGAAAATGAAATTGAGAAACAATGATACTTGTTCTTTAGAGTGGCACCAGAAAATGCTGATGATACCCTTCATTCCTTACACTTATCAAATGAAATGAAATGGAGAAAACCACTGTGCAATTCGACTCAGAAATAGGTCTAGTTATTTCATTTCTCAAATAATACTAATGAGAATGAAGAAGACATATATATATAAATAATAATAATAATAATAATCTTTATTGTCCGTAAGGAACTTTGTCTTACAATTCATGCATTACACCAAACAAATCATTATAACTATAAAAAAACAAAAAGTACATTCACACCAGACTCACTCATAATTTACATATGAAAAGTTTATATCATATTGTTTTTATTTAATGATTTGATTGCCAGTTTGTCTGTTTGTCTTTGCTATCGGTGTCTTGTATCTCTTTTGTGATGGTAAAATCACAAAATCCTGACCCAAAGGTGATATTTTATTTCTAGAATCTTTTTAGCTCTTTTATACATGTTTTTCTCAAACAGCTGTCCAAATGGGGTTTGTTTTTTTGCCAATGATTTTACCAGCAGCATTTAGGATTCTATGAAGTTTATTTTTATTTTTAATGCTGAGATTGTCATCCCAGGCAGTGATACTAAAACTTAATCGATTGTACTGTAATAGACATTATGTAGAAAATGATCTACAAAGCTATACAACCTGTGAAACATAACATAAATTACTCCCTTCCTAATAAATAGCTTCCAGAAAGCTTCAGTACAGAAAAAACAGAACACACAGCAACACACAGAAAAATCTTTGATCATTTGTCGCTTCTAAAAATTTATAAAATTCTCAAAGAGCAAAAATTAGCTCAAGGCAAATAAAAAAGACAACATAAAGTTGTCTACACATTGAAAAACAAAAACCTAAATACAAAAAAATACAAAAACAATAAACACATATTAAAAAATGTATGGAACACATAAAAAAGGAAAGATAGGGGTACCACTTTCAGACCTTACAATCTATTGGTACAGATGTTTTTGCACATCAATTAACTGCCTTTAATTTCCCCAAATTCAAAATCTCAGTCTTCACCAGGGTTCTAATATGAGAACCCAAAGTTTGGAGGCCAACCACCTTATTACTCAGCCATAATGCCTGTGTATTATGAAATCTTTGGTAGACTAAATAGACTCATTAAAAAAGCATCATAAATCATTTGAACACAGCTACATCTCTTGAAGAACTTTTTCATTAAAGATGCATTTCCAAAACACATACGATTCTTTAAGACAACCTGCACCCATTAAACCACTGTTACATGAGATCTGAACAAAGTGGGCGTCTCCTTTCCATTAGGACTAAAACAGAAAGATTTTAAAACTCCATTCTGCACTGGCAGTAACATGTTTTACTCTGTTTAAAATCCTTTTTTTTCTTTATATATGATAGGAGTAAAATATTTTGGCAGTTCTCTTCAATAATATTAATAACATTTATTTATAAAATGTATATTCTTAGTTATCCTTGAGCAAGCAAAGGGATCACAACATCTTATGTATATAAAATATTTATGCACATGGGTGTTGCCTATCACAAATTACTACTTATTATTTACCTGGTTTGAATTTTTAAAAATTGCTTCAACTGTCTGTTTGTTTCTACAACCACCTGCAGTAGCAACTGAATTAGCAGTGTCTGCAAGCCGATTGGCATGATCTAGAAAGTTGCGAACTTTAGCTTCAAAATTTTCTTCTCGTCCCAGAGTTCCTGAAAAGAAGACCATGTTACACTGTGATATTAAATTAATAATTGTTTGTTACAAAGAAAAGTTTACATGGTTTATGAGATTTAGATTTAAGATTTTATGGCACATCGGAACAATATAAACCACGTCATGCCCTTAGTCCCTTAGAAATAACATTTAAAATTACACAACATATATATATGCCCTAAACTCTCAACTCTCTTAAATTTTAGCAGTCAGTTCTACTACCTGGATAAACCTAGTACTTTCCCAGAATGACAATATCAAACAATGTTTTAAAGTTCTTTGAATTAAAATATTTTCTTCTAAAGTCCTGGCTCCTCTCTTCTCAGTACAAAGGAGTATGTGATGTAGGTGTGGCCACTCCTAGGTCTGGACATGGTCATGCTTCTATGTCCTGTTGGACCTATATTTGTTGGACACCACCTGACATATGCCACAATTTGTTTCAGTTTATCGTGGTCTTGGCTTCCCAAAGATCTTGTCACTCTTGGTATGAGACAGACAGGCGGACTGGCTATATGGGCAAATGCCTGGTGGGCCGGTCTGGTTGCGACAAAAGAAAATTTGTTTTTCAATGCAGACAACTTTTTAAAAAAAAATAGCAGCAAGACACGGATGCTCGAACAAGTTTTATTTTATTTTTTTTTTTTTATTTTTACAATTATTTTTTTTGAAATTCAAAAAGAATATAAAAAAATTTACACTATTCACTCTACATTATCATTTGCAAAACGTTAGACCATACTTTTACTATGTTCAAGCGGCATGAACTTCAACACTGCTTTGATGTCTTCGAGATTGTGTATCGTTTTGCTGGTCGGCATGGACGTTTGATGGCACTTACATTTGTTTTTTATCCTTCCCTCCCCCGTCTTTTGATGGTTCCATTGATAATGTTGCCGAAAACAAGGGATGAGAGAGATTAAGTTAGAAAACATTGATGCAACAAAGCAGGGGCGACAATTAGCTCTTTAACAATAGCCTACTTAATAGAAATTAACTTCAACCCACACAGCCGCGAAATTGCAAAACACACAACTTATTCACAACTCAATATGAATATGGAGTTCTTCTTTCTGCGATTTGTAAAGAAAAAGCATTCATGTTCATTTTGTTTATTTCTAATAAAATAAATCTAAAAATACAACAGTGAAGCTTACACACACACAAATTTATTATTGTATGTTTAAAAAAACAACAAACAAGTCTAGACCTAAATGTAAATGGTGTATTTCTTTTGCTATTATAACTAATGTCATACTCATTCACAATATATCAAGTCATTAATGACGGAAATAAATTATTAAAATAATTATCTGGTTTTATATAGCGCTGTCACATCGGATATTTAAGGAAAGGAGATTTATATTTATATTTTAAATAATTGGTCATGGTATATTCATATACAATTTGCGTTGGTTTTGAGAATGCATTAGGATGAAGCAAGAGCTTTTTACATTAAATAAGTGCCTCTCTAACTGTTCTGCTTTCTCTAATCTTTTAATGGAATGGGTTGCCTGATTCAGACAGGAAAACCAACGACTTAGCAGAGTTTAAGTCACAGAACAAGATGTATGACTAGATTAACACATGAAAAGCGTCGGACCTAATATCTTTTGTTTTCAAGTAATGTCTGTAATCTATAAGTAACGCATAAAATTTTCCAACACATTTAATAATTTATTCATTTCAAACTCATTAATGCTGCTATTGTATTGTTTATAGTTTTCAGACCACATACATGTATAAATTAAATACATTACGTAATCCTATGCAAGCATACATCAAGTTTCCGATGCGCTATCAAACTTTATATATTTATTTATATATATCCAACTACATCGCATGATACAAAAACTCGATACAAAAACTATCTGAATTGAACGTTAGCAAAAACATACAAGCTTAGATTCTAAACTTTCTTTTCAAATGCCCACAATATGTAAAAGTGAACGAGCATGTGTCAAGCACGAGAGAACTTAGCACTGGAGCGCCGCAGGGGTGCGTCCTGTCATCAGTATTGCATACTAAATACACAAATGACATTCAGAGCTCATCAGCTGACACTCACATCATAAAATTTACTGACGACACAGCAATCATTGGCCTTATTGCAGGTGACGAAAATATGTACCATTCAGCCATTAACACCTTTTACCAATGGTGTATAGATAGCTTTCTAATTTTAAATGTTCAGAAAACTAAAGAAATGATTATTCATTTTAGGAAAAACAAAGACCGAAATTCAGATAAATAACCAAACCATAGAACAAGTACAAGAATATAAATATCTAGGTACAACTATCAACAACAAACTGAAATGGAGTGAACACTGTCAAAACCTTTACACAAAAATTCACCAACGACTCTTCTATCTCAGAAAGCTAAGAAAATTTAACATAGACAAAACAATAATCAAATTTTTCTACACAGCTATTATCAGCAGTATCAACTTTGCCATCACCTGCTGGTATGGTAATACTTCACTGGCACAAAGACATAGACTTAATGGACATCGTATATCACTCAAATATAGCTACCATCTCTTGAAGAGCTTTTTCAAGAAAGATGCATTTCCAAAACACTCATGATTAAGCTTAGAGACAACCTGCACCCATTAAACCACTGTTACATAAGATCTGAACAAAGTGGTCATCTCCTTTCCATTAGGACTAAAACAGAAAGATTTAAAAACGCCTTTATCCCACTATCGATCAGAGTGTTACAAGATCAGCTGTCGTAATCGAGAAGTATATAGAAGTCAAACTCAAATGGTGGTTGTGAGTGTATATGTGTTTCGTGTGTGAATATTGTTCGTATTTGCATCTATATTGTTTTTGTAAAGTAGTTACGCTGAGGTTGTCAATTGTAGTCAAACGGAATTTCCATTTGATTGGATCAACAAAATTATCTTATCTTATCTTATATGGCCTCCTTCAAATAGAGCACTTTTCCATGTGATTGTGGAGTCCTATTTTGGAGAGACACTCCCATTAACATATATAGCAGGTTATGGTGGCTTTCGATTTGGTGCCATTTTTCGTATGGCACGCTTATCTTCCAGAGCTGAAAGCCCATGTTTTTTTGCAAGGATCTCAGTATTGCACTCCTCTCTCTTCCCATGTGATTTTTAAGATCCTTCGAAGCAAGCGCATGTGGAATGAATTTAAGTTTTCTCTCTTGCTTTGCATAGGTAGTCATGAACCCATGCCTTGTAGACCTCCATTTTTGTTGTTGTAGTGAGTTTCTGGTTCTCTCAAACACTTAGTCTAGGTCTAGCGAAGGTCAATGCAGCCTTCCATTTGTGTTTTTTTTTTAAATCTCTTCTTTTACTTCTTTGATCTCTTCTAGAGACAGGTCTCCTTGAATTAGATCCAAGGTAGCAAAATTCATTTGTGTCATCCAGCTTGTTATCGTCAATGAGGATGGAGGGTGGTGCTGTAGCAGGTGGTCCAATAGCATTTGTTTTCTTCATGCTAATGGTTAGGCTATACTCTTTACAGGACTAAACCAAACAGGACATTAGTGACTGAAGCTCCTCTATTTAGCATGCCAATACCAGTGCATCCTCCGCAACTAGCATATTATAGTTCTGATTTTAGTTCTGGCTCTCAGTCTGGCAATATTAATAAGTTCGTCATCAATTCTGGAATGGTGGTAGATGCCTTTGGTGAATTTGTCAAATGCGTAGTGGATTAGCAGTGAAAAGAGTTTTCTGAAGAGGGTTGAGGCCAGTACACATCCTTTTTTAACGCCGCTGTTTATACTGAAACTTTTGGAACAATTATAGAGGCATTTCACTTCTTAGCATAGTTGGAAAGGCTTATGCTAGGGTCAAACTGAAGCAGCTGCAGATCTTGGCAGAACGAGTTTACCCAGAATTTCAGTGTGGCTTTAGGGCCGGTAAATCCACAACAGATATGATTTTCTACCTGAGGCAGCTTATGAGAAAAACAGAACTAAAGCAGTCACTCTTTATAGCTTTTATTGGACTTGACCAAAGCGTTTGACCTTGTCAGCAAAGCCGTATTAGAGAGAATTGGCTGACCAAATAAGCTACAGAAACTAGTGTCAGCTTTTCGTGAAAATATGCAGAGCACTGTACAGTTTAACAGTTCCGCCTCTAGGCCATTCTCCATCAAGAGCGGGGTAAAACAAGGATGTGTTCTGGCTCCAAAACTATTCGGCATCTTCTGTTTAGTGGTACTCACCAGCGCTTTTAAATCCGTGGAAGATGGAGTACATATCCACTGTAGATCGGATGGAAAGTTATTTAACCTAGCACGCCTTCAAGCCAAAACAAAGAGACAGCGTATCTTGATTTGGGAACTGCTGTTCGACGATGATGCGGCACTCATATCTCATTCACGAGAAGGATTGCAGAGGCTTGTGAATGCTCTGGCAGCTGTTTGTCAAGAGTTTAGCCTTACAATAAGCCTCTTTAAGACCAAAATCCTGGCACAAGAAATACCAGCGATACATATTGGAAATCACGCACTTACAGTGGTGCAGGAATGTACATACTTGGGAACAACAACAGACAGCAATCTAGATTTAGACGCTGAGCTGACAAAAAGAATAGGAAAGGCTTCTGCAGCAATGGCAAAACTCTCCATGCGCGTGTGGGAAAATACCAAATTGACTATGGCAACCAAAATCCTAGTCTACAATACCTGCATTGTGAGCACGCTTCTTTATTGCAGTGAGAGCTGGCCAACTTACATGTGTCAAGAACACAGATTAAATAGCTTCCACTTACGCTGCCTGCGACACATTATGGTCATCTCCTGGAGGGATCTTGTCTCCAATCAGGACGTTTTGAAACTGGCCAATATGCACAGCCTCTATGCTCTTCTGACACAGAGAAGACTACGCTGGTTCGGACATATCACTCGCATGCCAGAATCCCTAAAGCAGAGTTGCCTACAAGTTAGTATCTTGCATATTTTGTAAGCAAATGGACATGAAAATACGCGAGTACGGTTTATAAAGCAACCCCTTACCCCCTTGAAAATAAAAGTAGTTATTGCTAATCCTATATAGATCAGTGCATCAGTGCCTGGAAATGATCTATTCTTAATTAATCTACCACGAGATAGTATCGCTTTTTTTTTCGCACGCGCTGACACGCAAGTATTTAAATTTTTACTAGATCTTACTGATCTAAATGAAGCGATGTGTCAGTTTATATGAAGTCTTCAAACTGATTGGGAATTAATTGATTGATTAGTTCTTACTCATTTAGACTGGATCTAGAACTAGATTTAGATCTAGAGATATTTTACGATGTCAGGCACCTACAATAGAATTTACTTAAATCGAGATTTAGAATTAAGCTCTAAGATCCCAATCTAATTCTAGTGTAGATTCTATATCTTGATTTAGATCTTAGATTTAGAATTTATCTAAATTAAATTACATGTAATAATAGATCTAGACAACTGACTAGATATTGGTCAAGTAGCTCAAGGCTCTGGATATCTATAACTAGATCTAGATCTACTTAAAAGCCGCGATTTCTGCCATCTTATAAAGAGATTTATTGATCTCCTTATCATTTATGGAATCTAAATAAAAAAGGTGCAAAATTGGCTGTTCTAACTTTGTATAGCTCCTGATCTAGACCAGTATTTTACGACAGTGCAATTCTAGATCTAGATTAGATTTTTTTTGTAAACCACCACATTCAGGATAGAGTTATTTTGGGATAAAGTGAGAAGGGCAGAGATTTTAATATACAAGAAATATTGGAAGAGCTTAATCTCTCTCTCTAAGCATGTTAAAGGGAATCAAACTGATGTTCCATGACTTGCAGAACGTATCTTCAGTGTTAGATCAAGGGCTACTGTCATAGTCACTAGCGACTTATTTAGGCCTTAATTCAAAGAATGAAATCAGAGGCATTCAAGTCTGAGTGAGTTTGCAAAAGAAAAGCTTTATGCTGACAAAAATCATTTAATTCTTGATTCCTTGCGCCCTCCTTCAATACATCTGTTTGTTTTATAAAACAACTTCAAGCATCAGAAACCAGAATAGCTTTATCTTACAACAGCTATTCAGCAGACTCAATAGCTCAGCTTTTATATTAGAAACAAATTTAATGACTAATTAGGATGACCAGCCTGAAAAAAAAATCGAAGTAAAACAGATTTAAAAAAGCACATAGAAAGAAAAAGCAGCCTTAAGAACTTAAAATGATTGTTGTTAGTGATTGTAGAGGATGCCAAAGCTTTCATTGCAAACTCTGCAAAGAATTGTCTGAAAGAAGAAAATCTGAATTTTTTGTTAAAATTTTCAGTGTTGATAACTTTTAAAGAAATTACATATAAACAAAACTACTTTTATAGAATTTATGTCACTGATCCAGCTAAGCAAGTCATTAGATCTGGTTTTAGTGTAATTTCACTTGTAACAAAAATTCCCATTCTTTTGAATGAATTTTTTGTTGCGCTATAATGGAATACATTAGAGGCATTATGATCATAAAATCATTCCCAAGTGACAAGAATGGCATCATTCTAACATATTCTAAAAAGGTTAAAAGTGTAAATTTTTTGACAAATGTACAAAATGTCATAACTTTATGCTGTGTTAGGATTGCTGCATTACGTGTATGTTACGTGCTTAAATGAGTATATTTCTTTATATTTAGGAAAATACACATTTCCAGGTCTGGGAATACACATTTCCTTTTTGGCATGTGGGCATCTCTGCCTAAAGACATCCTATACGCTAAGCTCGGAAGCAGTCAGACCCAAGAGCTGCCCAAGACTAACCTACAAAGATGTCTGTAAGCGAGGCATGAGAACCACGGGCATCGAACAAAGTATGTGGGAGGAGATAGCCCAAGACCAGACAGCATGGGGACAGACTGTACGTGCTGGTACGAACTTCGACGAGTGCAAAAGAAAGGAAGTTGCATCAGCCAAGAATCGCTCCAGAATTGGCTTGTTCAGTCACTCCAGATCCTGCCCCATCTCAATACGTAACCAAAGCCAGTGACTCATCTGGGTGCATCCATTGTCTTCTGAGACCTTGATACTCTTAGTACTGATACACATGTTTTCACAGAATTCAATATAATTCGGAACTGTTTCGACCCAGTCTGTGTAGTCTAGACAACTCTGTAGTTTGAGAATGTTGTCTTGGGTCCATTCTTGTACTGTTTTTTGAGTTACTTTGCCCTCTTTAGGGTTTCGTGTGGTAATTAGGCAGCAGTTGTACTGTTTTGTTGGTTTGATGATGTTAGTGGTGGCTTTTCATGAGATGTGAATGTTACAATAACATAAGTCCAGAATTCTGTTCTCTCTTGTTGGGCATGAGATGTGTTGATAGTAGGTAGGTAGGTCAACCTTCAAGGTGCATTTATTAAAATCACCCAGTATAACTACTGGTACGTCCGGTGACCTTGTCTGAAACTCATGTACTACGTCAGCAAATTAGTTCAGCTGTGACTTCCGTCTTGGAATATAAACCAGGTCAATGTAACACCAAAGTCTTGTAGCAAATAAAAAGGTCACAATAGTAGTTCTAGATCAAGACATCACATTTTCTTTTTAACTGTGTAGTTGTTACAGTACTTGATGTTTATGTATAAACACACAGTCACCTGCCTTCCTTACTGAAACTCAGCCATTCTGTCAGATCTAACACAAGAGAAACCAGCACACTAAGGGATAGGTGAAATTGAAGGTGAAGCTAAGGTGGACTAACTGTTTGTTGTATAATGATTATCTAATTGTTTTGTAAAGGGTCAAGCTCTTATTCAAAGCCTCAAGAATGAAAACTATTTCGCTTAAAAAAAAATTTTTCTTCAATTTAGTCTCCCGGGAGCACGAGGGTGCAGTTCACACGATAAAATGAAAAACTAATTAATTGTTGTTTTAAATTATGTTTCACTTATACGGATATTAAATAGATTTTTTGTCTTAAAAAAAAAGTGAACATTTTTTTGTAAATGTAAATAAATTTGTAAAAAAGAAAATTATTTCTTTACAAAAAATCTAAAACCGTTTGCATAAATTTGTTAAAAATATGGTAAGAAGTAATCTCCCTTACTAAATAGACTTCTGTGTTTGTTACTATCAATAGTGAATAGTTGTAAAAATGGTGTAATTTTATGGAAAAACTGCTTGCATTGTAGATTTTAAAAAATTTAATTTTTAATTTTCAGAAGAAAAAAAGTAGCCATTGCATCATAAATTTGAATGGTCTAAAATATGATTTCAGATTTTCAATATCTTTTCTAGTTTACGAGATTTAAACGGGACTGACAGACATACCAGACAAAACTAATAGCGTCATTTCCCCTTTCGGGAGCCGCTAAAAAGTGAGCGACCTGAATTCAAACTCCTGGCTCTCGCCTACTCAGACGGACGTGCTAACCACTCTGCTAGTGAGATAATTATGTCTGGAGAAGATTGTATATATATATATATATACATATATTGTTTGTTTCAATTTAGAGTGGTGACCTTTAAATGGGACTGATACAGCTTTTACCACTACTTCAGTTAAGTACAATTTCTTTCCCTTATTTGAGATACCTAACAAAATAATTAATTCACTAATTGTTTTGTTTTTTAAATTGATTCTTGTGTTGTCAGGTAAAAGAAATAATTGCGCAAAATTTCAGCTTCATCTGATAAAGTGAGTTGAAATTAGCTTTGTTAAATTAAACAATTAGTCAATTAATTATTGGTAATTAATCATTTTGTCTGATGTAAAATAAGGGAAATAACTTCTAGATTATTAAGAAATATAATTGTAAGTGAAGAGTTCTTTCCTTTAAATAAGCTTTGTTTTTGTTTTTAAGGATTTTTTTTATATTTGTTATTTTAACAGGTCCTGGAGATTTTCTATAGGGTAGTTCAATTTTTTTTTTTATAAGGAGCTAGAGCTGGATTTAGAGTTATGGTTAGAGTTTTGGAACTAAGGGTAGACCTTTAGAGTTTGGGCTGTGTTGATTCCCTGATGTCTAAGGCACAATGATGTAAATTATTATGTTTTTGAACCATTTATTGAATTTATCATTATTCTTATTTTAACTACTGTGTTGGTCGATTATTATTTGATAGTTTCAGTTCGATAATCTATTAGTTATTGTGATTGTTTATTTCTTCTATTAGTCTGACCAAGTTGATTTCCTAGAACATAATCATCTTAAAACCCTAACCCTAACACCATCCTGTGTGAGATTTCAGTCAAGATGTGATCAACTTTAATTCTGAAGGAACAGCCAAAAACATAAACCTTGTAATTCTTAGAAAAATGTCTCACAAACATTGCATATTTTTTACTTCTACTAGTTAAATGCAACCCTATAGACTTAAATGTTACCTGTGAAGCCATCAGGTATTTCCCACTGACATGCCTGTATAAGGAAGGTTTAGTGATGAGTATGTATTTAAAATGATAAGACTTACCCAAAGGTACAGTAGCTGCTTCACTCAGTTGTTTTAAAGGAGTTGTAGTATCAATAAAATCTTCAGCAACCTACAATAGCAAAAGTGCATTTTGTGTTTTTTCTATGCCCAATAGAAATTCTAGTTTTTATTTCAAAGTTGCTTAGAAAAATTTATTTCAAAATAAATAGACCAACAGAGATTTCAATTTTTTAAAAATACATCTTAATAACTACAAATCTACATAATTTATATAGTTACAATTTTTATTACTTATCTTACATTAAAAAAAATATTTATAATTTATTTTTCTATGAGCATTTTATATTATATATATATATATTATTATATTTATATTTTTCTAAAAGTTTCTGCAAATCTGTTAAGAAAGAGGCTTTAAATCTAGGATAAATGGATAACAAAAGGGGATTAAAGTAAAGAGTAGATTTTTTTTTACATAAAACTTAATGAAAAATGATAATGTAATGATAAAACAGCTATCTCAAGTCTCAGGTTTTGTCTCTTGCAAATTTCTCAGGTCATATTCCCATAAAGTGTTGTCATAGCTATTATTTTTACTGATTCCAGTGTTTATACCTCACTTACAAGTGCCAGTTTTAGGGTACCTTTCATGCTATTAAGAGAAAACAGAAACATGTGCCATTAATATGTCCTGGAGTGACATCCAGAAAAAGTAGCATTTACTTTCCTGTCTCAACTTAGCATATAATTCTTGGTCATTCCTCTCTAGCAATATTTCTTTTAGTTGGGCAGAGTGAAAATTTGTCCTTCTTTTAGTATTTTCTTAGCCTCTCACTTTTGGATGGAATTTGTTAATCTCTTTTCATAACTAACAGAATGTGCAAGTCTTGCTCAATGTAGTATTGTGCAGCTCAGGGTTATAACAATAAATTTTACTAAATCACCTCTTTGGACAGGCTATGTAAATTGTTACTTTACTATTACAAAAAAAAATATATAACTAGTCTTTATCACTTATCAAGGGGATTGAACTGTTCTGGAGCTCGCCAAAGAGTACAGACTTTACTGGGTCACCTACATGGTTGACTTTGATTCGCTTAGTACTAGTTGACAGGAAGTGTAAGCATTCTTAAGAAGTAGTTTGATCTTGCTTAGCACTAGTGAATTGTCAGACTTACAGTCCGCGCTATGGTTTGAGCGGGTGTGGATAACACTTTTAAGATCCATTCTTCGAGTGATGCATAGGTCAAGCTGGTGCCACCTTTTTGAGCGTGGGTGCCGCCAAGAGACTTTGTGGCTTTCTTTACCAGAGAAGTATGTATTTGTAATACACAGTTCATGTGAGCTACAAAACTCTAGTAGCCTTTGACCATTGCCATTGTCATTGATCTTGCTGACACCATGAGGTCCCATACATTTTGGCCACGCATCGTTTTCAGCACCAACTCGAGCATTAAAATCTCCATTAATATAGAGGTGCTTGGACTTGGGGATGTTTTTAATTACATCCACCAGAGCTTGGCTTGGAAGAGCTTTGTACTCTTCCAGTGCAGCAAGGCTTGGAGAGTAAGCACAAATATTAACTTTGCCTTGATGGGATGCAAATTTCATATGTGCTACTCTTTCATTGCCTATCAGGAACATGAAAATGGAGATGAGACTGTTTCTTATTGCAAAGTAGACACAATGTATTCTTGGGCTTTCTTCTGGTTTTCCTTGCCAGTAGAATGTATAATTGCTTTCTGTAAGAGATCCACTGTCTGTCAGTCTGCTTTCTTGAGTTCAGGATCAGTATTGAATTTGAATTTGAATTTTGGGTTTTTGGCACACGGCACAATTTAGGCCATGTCATGCCCGATCAGTATTAAAGTCAGGACACATTGTCCGTATATTCCAGGTTGCAAATTGCATTAATGTTGTGGGCTTTCTTTTTATTGTATTGGTGAGCAGCTTGCTTTTTGATTTTATCTTAGCACCAAGCATCCAGTGATGTTCCAATCAAATAGGAATGTATCACCGCTAACCACCGTGTTTTTTCTGCTTTACTGTCAGAGATGGAGTGACCTCTCCATTGCTGGGGGAAATCCTGAGCAGTAAATTTGATCCCCATACGTCAACACTTGCTCTCTTTCATACTGACCAGGTCCAAAGGGATGGCAAGCCATAGCAATTTGAGGTCAGGTGGCTGCAGGAGTTTTCCAGAGAGCAGTAGTCTTACCACTGTCCCCCTGCCTACAGGGCACCAAAAACTGGATTTTCTGTTAGGGTTTACTCCCTTAGCCTTAGACTTTACAGGGACACACACAAGGCAGTGGGCAGCAGGTTGTGTCCCATGACTGCCTCACATCTTGGGGCCAAAATTCTCCGAGACAATTGCAGATTAGCCTGAGGCTTCACACCCTCAGTTTCCATCTGTCACCACAGGAGGTTCTGCATAGGACTTGCTGCGGAGAGGCTATATACTGGCAAGAGAAACTTACAAAACTGTTCCCCTTTCAGAGATGCTAGCCAGCGGTGGCAATAATAAAATAAGTTAACAACAAGTTAAGAAAATATTTCATATTAAGTTATTTATGTGCTTAATAAGGTTGTTAATAGACAATCTATCTACAACCCTAAATTGCCACTTTCTTTAAAAAAAATAATATTAAATTTAAAATTGTTTTTATTGTAATTAATCTTAATTTGAAAATCTATTTTAAAAATGATAATAACTTTGAAATAATAAGAAGGCAATTGTAATAGAATTTGCCACAGCACCAAGACTGAAACAAGAAATTAAAATGCATAGTCTACATTAATTTTTCAATAAAGATTTCCTAAATGATAATGCCACATTTATTTTTTGTAGAATTGTGATTTCTATATGTTTTGATATAATTACAATTAGTACTTTTGAAAATATTAAGTTTATTTTTAAAATATTGTAAAGTATAAATTAAAAATAACCTGATTAACCAGAGCATCCTGGATCTTGGTTTTTAGAGAAGCTAATTTCTCAGACAGATTACGAGCAATTGCTTTAGCCTGTGGACCATTTCCTTGACCTCTCTTGCACATGTCTGAAAGTTGATTGGTTAGAATCTCAACTTCATCACATAATCTAAGCAACTCTTGCCTTTGTGGACCAGTGCAACAATTTGCTACTTTGCGCCCTTCATTAACTATCAGGCGGGTAGCTGCTTCACCTGAGAATAAAACAAAACAATTTAAAAGTGTTTTATTTTTTCAAGCTTGCCCAAAAGCAGTTTTTGGTCTAAATTGCTCCACTTTTTTGTGTTTTGTAAAAGTACAATATTAGTATATTTTTATAAGACAATATAATTGCTATACCACAAGTTATTAATGCTGAAAAAGAATGTTAATGGTTAAATTTTAAAGATAAACAAGATTAATAAGGCTACACACGATAATGAATAAACCATTTTTTTTTTCTATAGAACAAATTTATCTCCTTGGTAATTACATTTCTCCACCGTTTCAACTTAACAGATAGTGTCTATGGTCCATCTTTAGTCAGTGATGATTATGGTGACTATCTTCATGTAAGTAATTTCAATAGATCTAGACTAACTTTCATACATTTGTGTGATTGGAAATATTTGTATTTCTTGTTTGAAATGCATCACTCATGCTCAAAGCATATTCAGTGCGTAGCTATGGTCAAGTTGGAGGAGAGAGGGAGGGGAGGAATGTTTCCATGCTGCCTTTTCAAAAGCTATTTAATATAAGGAACTTTTGAGCTTGAGTTTTTAGTAGATCTAGTAGACTCACAATAAATTTGTGTAATTGTAAATATTTTTATTAACTGTTATTGTTTAACACAACTTTAATGCTTTTGTGGACCAGTTGGGGAGGGGGGTATCTAGGAGAAGATTTCCGTGCTACCTTTTATAAAACAATTTTAAAAAACAAGCAAAATAACAAATACTTTTTAATAAAAGAAAGCTTTTATTAAGTGTAAGTGTGATTGTATCAAATAGTTTGGATCAGTCATTTTAATTAAATCTGTAATTAATAGATCTGGGCTAACTATAATAAATCTGTGCAATCAGAAATATTTTTACTAATTGTTTTTATTTCATGTTTTTAGCTTTCTCAATGTGCTATGATTCTATCACTTGTCTGGACCAGTTGGGAAGAGGGTGGGGGAAGAAGGGGTATCTAATGAAGGTTACTGTGATCACTTTTTAAATTCATTTCATAAATAAGAAAATGTAAAAAGTTGTACAACTTGAATTCAAATTCGAGGGCTCAGGCTTCCTCAAAGCCAATTCACTAACCAATGTGCCAGAAAAGGGCTTATGAAAATAGAAGTTTTTATAGTTATCTTTAGTAAATTTCAATTCTTTAAGCCTAAATCTTTACACAAAGTATAAAGGGGACTAATTCAACTTATGCCAGTACATCTGTCAACTACAAGTTCTTTCCCTTGTTAAACATCAAACAACCAATTATCAATAGATAATTAACTATTTGTTAATTTTAAAAAAATTGATTCTTGTTTCACTTTGTGTGTGGGAGAAATAGCATGTACAAACTTTCACCACACAGAGTAAGTAAGTTTATAAGCTTTGAAAAAAAAAAGGTTACTCGAGTCTGAATTCCAACTTAAACCTCCCTGATTGAAGGCCAACGTTAGCCATTGAGCTTCCAACTACTTGTAAAAATAGGTTTTATAGTTTAAAATTGTTAGCCAACTAATTCTCAAAACAAGGCTTATCTCCCCTTAGCTTAGTACATTTTATATATAAAACCAAATTTTTATTAATTATGACTAGTATTTAAATAATCGGTTAATTTTTAAAACTGATTCATGTGTTGATTCATGTGTCATCATCAATAATGAATAATTGTGCAAAGCCTGATCAAAGAATGGGAAGTAGGAGAAATAATGTGTTAACAGATAGACGAATATAAACTTAATAAAAAAGATTTTGGCAGCTAAATCTCTAGATCTAGTCTTTTAAAAATATCATATCATAATTAGTTTCCATTGTAAACCTTAAATTTAATTCTAATAGATGTTATTTATGAACTAAGCTAAAAATCACCATCAGGATGATCAGAAAAAAAAGTCCTCTTGTGGCATCCATACATTATGCCAATCAAGTTAGATTTTTGTAGATTTATAATCAGTAACTGTTGCCTCCTGTGTTGTTTTAGCCACTTTGCAACAGCATCAGAGTTTCCTCTCTGGGGCACATTCCTGAGACTTAGATAAAGGGGTCATGGTTGTCACATGTGTCTCTCGACCATACTGATGTGATCCAAAGGAAAGCTACATTTGGCACCAACTCACCAACTCAGTTGCAGAATCTGGTGGAGGGATTTTTTACTCGAGGTTGTTTCCTGAAGCTTTAGTAACGCATGGCAGCGGAGGTTTTAAGTCAGAGTAGCTCTCTCTTAGGCTGACAAGCTTCATCTGCCAGAAGCTCCAGGTTTTGTGGTGCCAGGTATCCACTTTCACCCTGTCACCAGTTAGCAAGAGCAGTTTCGCTGGATTTTAAAAGGTTTTCAAGGTTGTCATGGCCTGGGGGTGTCAATAAGTATAAGCTCCTATTGTCTATAAAATACGCCTCAAATAGCCTCTGACAACTAGTCTCAAATAGCCTCTGACAACTAAGACCAGCACCTGGCCTGCTCATGTGGTCTAGACATTGAACATATGTACATTATAATCTATGTAAATTATCAGATCAATTCAAAACCAAAAATAGTTAATTGCATTGCACAACTCAGACTACATATCTCAAATAGGAAAAAACTTTCACACACTCCTACTCTAACAAAATCATATCATACACTCCTACCATCAGTCAAAATCATATCACACACTCCTACTCTAACAAAATCATATCACTAACTTGCAACTCAAACAACTTTCTCAATCTCCCATCACCACCTCTGACTAATTCTCTCAGAACCCTATCTTCAACGTACTTCAAATCTTACATACCTTATATACCCATACACCCATTCGCTTAGACCTGTTGACCAGGATCTCACATTCTCGTGATAGCGATGGTCAACCTTTTAATACCAGAGGTAGAGTAGACTAAATTTAGCCCTACCATTAATATAAACAAAAATCGTTTATAACAATAGGCTACCAGACCTTTTCACTCAATGCTGGGAAAAATGAGTTTTTCCACCTGACCTTCGAGATGTATCCCTATATAAAAAGGATGACAAGTCCAACTATCCAGGCATTGATCTTTTGTCAGGAAAGATCTTTGTACAAGTCTTATTTAATCGACTGACAAACTCTATAGTGGAAAAGGAGCTATCTGAGAGCCTATTTTGCTTTGGAGCAAGTAGAACCTTGGCGTGATACTTGTCATGCAACAATTATACACTACCTTTGTGGATCTTTCTAAGACTTTTGACATATTGAATCTCTATGGTTTATGGAGAATATTTTTCAAATGTGGATGCCCTCTAAAGATCCTATCCATTCTCATGCAGCTTCACTAGGAACAAAAGCCCAAAGTAGAAAAAAACAGTGACCTATTTGATCACTTCCCCATATATATGGCAATATCTTCGATTAATAATAATTATCAATACCTTAAAAATTTAAAAGAGGACTTTCTTTTTTGTAAATATAAGCAAAGAGTAAATAAAATCCTCAACACTAAACTGTCTGGCAATAACCTCATCACTGCAATAAATAGCTGGGCCGTCCCAGTGTTCTTTTACACATTCGGTGTCATCAAATGGACTGACACCGACCTACATGACATTGAGAAACTCAGGAGAAAACTACTAACCAAATTTCGATGTTGACATCCTAAGTCCTACACCATCACTAGAAGCGTTGAATCCATGGAGCGCAGGGCTCACTGAGGTACATATGGAGTGATCAGTTCACTAAGTTACATGGGCATTTTTTTATTGTAGATGCACTGATGACAAGGTGTGGCCAAATTGTAATCAATTCTTGCTTTCATAGGTAGCCAATGGAGTGTGTGCAAGAGAGCAGCATCAGAATCTTGTCTTTTTTTTTTCAGTTTTTCATAGGACTAATTATGCAGCAGTGTTCTGAATTAGTTGCAAATAAGCAATTTTAGTTGCGATTTTGTCATCAAGAATACATGTGAGCACAGCATTGCAGTAGTCAAGGCAGGAGAGTATGAATGCCACAAATAGCTTTTTTGTTGACTCCATTGTCAAATATGGTTGGATCTAGAATCTCACAATGAACATGAGCTCCAGCTAGTGGTCAATGAATCTGCATAAGCTGTGGCCTCTTATGATTTAACAATAAACCTTGGAAAAACAGAAGTCATAATTCAGAAGTCACCCAATAAAATTTACTGGTCCACACGGATCACAGTAAATGGACACTCCATATAGTGGTAGACTACTTTACATATTGGAAACCATGATATCCAATTGGAATATTTTTTCAAGAGAAGTTGAGTAACCACTGGCTAAAGCTAGTAGTAATTTTGCATTCCTCCAAACGAGTGTGGCAGAATAAATGACTCTGCTTACCTACAAAAATCATTGTCTACCAAGCAGTGGTTCTCTCAACTCATCGACATGGGTACTGTACAGAAGTGACTAAGAATTCTTGAACGTTTTCACCAGATGTCTGCGCTCCATTAAGAGCAAAAGATGGCAATAGTGAACTACAAATAACAATCTTATTGCGATTGCTGGTATTGACAGCTAAGCTTGACAGAGCACATATATGCTGAAGGCAATCTGTTTAGTTGAGCTGAAAGGTGGTCAGAGGTGCCCCTCAAAAGGCTTAAAAGACCAGCTAAGCACCAGTTTGCTTTAACTGACACAGAAGAGAGCATCTATCAGTAGGCGATTTCCGAATGAGACAGCTGGATATTTCTTACAAAGGCCAAGGCTACACATCTGAAACCAAAAAGAAATCTACCGATGAGGACAAACAGACATGAAAAGAGAACCTTAACTGAAAACAGGCAGACAAGGGTTATGTCTGCAATGAATGTGGCAAAATATGTAGATCATTCCTAGGACTGTGTATCCTTGTGAAAACAGAAAAAAAAATGGATGAGCCAAAAAACTCAGAGCTAATGCAGACAAGACAGCAACAGCTCCAACCTACCAGTACAATGAAATTTTATTAGCTTTCTTAAGTAAAGAATCCATCATTTTTCTGTTCATAGAAAATGAGATTAAACTTGAGGATCATTAAACATGATTTTGCAGTATTTATTAAGGCAGGCAACAGGAGGAATGCCTCAAAATTTTTACAGTAACACATCATTAGAGATGCTTCATTGTTCAAGATTATGTTTCCAGGCATTGTTCAGGAAAAATACAAACAGGGTCTGCCAGCAGAACAAAAGCTCATTATACAAAGTCTTTACCAAACATGAAAGAATGCCCCCATTGTTCTTTTGATATGCTAATGTGAACTAGGAAGAGTTATAAGAGTTAAGGGCTAAAATTTTACATCCCACAGCAGTCTCATGACATACTTTAAGGAATATTAATAACTTTTTTTTGCAAACAGACATAAATAACATTAACATCTTGGAAGAAGTAAAAGTGTTCAATCATAAATTTGAAGCATTTGGTGATTCTGATTATCCGAGCCTTGTTTTCTAGAAGTAAAAGGAAAAACTACTAGTGGTAATAAATATAGTAATAACACTAACCTAGACCTTTATCGTCGAGACCTGGATTTACAAGCCATTGCTTGGCTTGTTCCACTTTTCCTTCCACTGTTGGAGCAGGCTTACGAATGCCACTTCGTTCAGTATTCATGATACCTATAGCTGTTTGTTGTTGAAGCTCTTTTAATTTTTCCTGAATACCTCGAGCTAAAGCCATAGCCTGAGGACTACTGCCCTGTAAAGATTTTTAACAACTAAATAATGTTTTTATGTTCATAATAAAACAAAATAACAATAATTATGCAAATATGCATTGCACACTCAAGGAAAGTTATAAAGCTGGTATGGCCTGCTACACTGCTTTTGGTAACCACATTTCATAAAATAATACCCATTAATACTTCAGAGTCCTGTCCTTTATATTCTCAACAGCATGAATTAAAGAAAAAAACACCAGATGAATTGGTTCAATCAGATATCACAAACAAATACTACCATGTAATGTGGACATAATAAAAATTTTGACAGTGATGGAAGATAGTGCGCCTTGTAAGTGGTCAATAATGAAAACAACCACAGCAGAGCAAAAAAATACAAGATAAAGTCTAAGTACTCACGAATAATAAAGATTATTATTATTATTATTAACTACTGAACCCTCCACTAACCCTGAGTGCATACAGAAGCTCTGTGCACAAACAAATAGGCCTTATTACCCATACATGCCAGGAACAACTGAAAAGAGTATTAACAAAAATATTTAAGAACAGACTTCATTCATTTAACATTTTCCCAGACGTTTTATGGATTGCTTAGTATTTACACATGAAATATAGTATTTGTTGACTCATGCAGTGTACAGCAGGAAGGTAAACATTTTTTAACATATTCCAAAATTGAGTATAGGTAAAAAAAAAAAAATCCGGATTAAAGACAACCTGAAGCAAGTTAAATTTAGGCTGCTAATTAGATGGCCATAATTATAATCACTTTTAAGCATACGCATACCCTTATATTAACTCGCTTTGTTTCTTGTATGTCTAGATTTTTGCAATTGATTTTTCAACCACTTCTACAAATCTAATCAACACCAAATTTTGAGCACAAGGCCACAATAGATGACAACACTTAAATATTTAAAAAAAAAAAAATTCGTTGCTATTAATTAATTTTTTTTTATTACAACGCTTGGATTTGCATTCAATTTTTTTTTTTACAAAACATGAAAATAACATCAAGTTTATTTATTGGCACTAAAGCACCATTTTTACATCTCCTTAGGGAATCACTTCAATTACCTTAGAAACCTAAGATAAAAACTGGTGGCTTTAAAGCAATTTTTAACTGTCAAAATAAAAAAGGAAATTAGGAAAGCTGTTTTGTAAAACTATGTCTGACTAAATAAATTATTAGTATATATTTTTTTACTTGATTACAGAATTCTTAGAATTGAAAATACCAATACCAAAGAGATTCTCAATTCTTAAAGCTTATTTAATGCCAGTAATAAGCATTTTCAAAATTTTTAATGATTAAAAAATGTTTCTAAACAGAATTCCTTCATTTATCCCATGCTTTTTATGAAAATGGTTTGTAAGTATCACAGTCAGGGCCGCCGCGAGGGTTGTGCCCGCCTGCATACGAAATTTTTAAAATGCCAACCCCCCCCCCTTTTTTTTTCTAGAAAAAAAAATTCCATTAAGACTGAGCTGGACACTGTTCCAAAAGTGCCCATTTTTTTCATTTCATATTCACACAGTTGTTGTACCCCAATTTCCGACTTACGCACATTCAGAAATCTGACATCTGGATTCTTTGTGATAAACATTAAAAACTGATCTCCTTCCCACAACTCCATTATGCTCCTGTATTTGTGACTATTGTTATTGTTGAGCTGAGGGGGTTATATCACAATGATTAGTGTAAATGAACATGATCTAAATACAATGTTGACTGCTCAACAGTGTTACGATACGTTAACTTGTTTGTTATTGTAAGCTAAAGCATAAGCCGAAAAAAACAACTCCAAATACAAAATTTATTGAGGTGGAAATGTTTCAATGTTCCATATACTTTCATAATAATTATCATGATTGTATTTTGGAGAGATGTGCATTATATCCACAATCATCTGACATACACAGATTCAGAGTTACCTACAAATTTATTCAACAAAGGAAGCAGCTCAGCCCTGAATATTTTCTCGAGTCTTATACAAAGTAAATAATCCAAAGTACAAGTCACTTATACAATGACTTGAAATAAAATATAGTAAGGCCAGGGGCGTAGCTAGGAATTTCCCATCGTTTGGGAGCCGGGGGGGGGGGGGGGCTTGGCCTCTTTGGGGACCCTGCATTTTATGTAATATTTAACTTTTAATGTAAAAAAAAACCCACTCATTTGGGGGCCCTTTAAATGGGGCCCAGGGGGATTTTCAAGTTCTCCCCCCTCCTCCCTAGATACGCCACTGAGTAAGGCAGTGTTTTTCACATTCCCTGGTGGAGACTCCCTAGATAACAACTTTTAGAATCTGGAGCCCAGAGGAGTGATGTAGGCTTACACAGTGAGATCCGTGAGTTTTTTAAAGAAATTGTGTTGCCCACATAATTTTTAAGGTTTCTGCTCAAGTCAGCAAGGGGTCTGAACATTTTTTTCGCCCCCCCCCCCCCCAACCCCCATATTGTTGGTCAGTTGCTGGCTCTAGACAGCTAGTATAACTGAGTCGATGAATGCGTTATATATTTTTTAATAAAAAAAACTTTAAATAGAAAAAAGTCTTTACTCTTCCATGTCTTAAGATCGACTCACATTTGCACTAGATACGTTAACTACATCATTGTCACTGCATAACCACCAATCAATCGATTAACCTCTCCTCATCGCCGCTTAGGAAACACACACACTCCATAACACCCCTTTTTGTTAGGACGTTACGCTCCCCCCCCCTTTAGAGAAAATATTTTTAAAATTGACTTTTTAATTACCGGTAATAGATCTACTTACAGGGCAACTATTTAACTCAAAACAAATGTTAAAAAATTTAAGGCTAAAAATGAGGAGCTTATATATAAACCTGTGAGAATCCCTCGCGTGCTGCTCTTTTTTTTTTCTAGTTTCCAAAATAATTTCTTACGTACGAATATAGTTTATATTTTCAAAAGATAATGGAACAATAAGAATTTATATAAAATATTTAAGTAATTTTTTTTACCTAAATTTTTGAAACAAGAAACCTTAAAACAATGATTTGGCCGCCTGTGTGCAATGCAAACACACACACTCCATAACACCCCTTTTTGTCAGGACGTTACGCTCCCCCCCCCTTTAGTGAAAATATTTTTAAAATTGACTTTTTAATTACCGGTAATAGATCTACTTACAGGGCGACTATTTAACTCAAAACAAATGCTAAAAACTACATACGAAAATTTAAGGCTAAAAATGAGGAGCTTATATAAAAACCTGTGAGAATCCCTCGCGTGCTGCTCTTTTTTTTTCTTCTAATTTCCAAAATAATTTCTTACGTACGAATATAGTTTATATTTTCAAAGGATAATGGAACAATAAGAATTCATATAAAATACTTAAGTAGTTTTTTTTTACCTAAATTTTTTAAACAAGAAACCTTAGAATAATGATTTGGCCACCTGTGTGCAATGCACACATTGCACAATAGGTAGGGGCGACCCTGCTTGATGTGTTCTTTTGTGCTCCAAAAGGATTTGTGAGTTTTAGTTTCTAAGGGTGCTATATTGGTGTCATTGCTCTGCTTGTTTTGCCTTGAGATGGAGTTCTCTGTTGTGGTTTTCCTGCACCAGTATTGAGTAAGTTAGTTTTTTTTACTGCCTTCTGAATGTTGTAGATCTAAAAATCGTTTATTTTATAATTGTGTGAATGGCTGAATCGTAGGCTTCGTATGGTAGTGGACGTTGCAAGCCCTGATTGACTGTGGCACTGAGATTAAGGTGTGCTAAAGTTCTTTTGCATATGTATAAATTGTCTTTGCCTTCTACATACTATTACTATTTATTCATCATTCATGTCATAGTATTCATACATTCATTAAACTGTTGAACGTGAGCTGTTGTGTTAACTCATGTAATTTAACCTATCATTTTTATTAACATTGTTCATGTTGAACAATTTGTTGTTCAGTTGAATGACCTGTATTCGATGTTCAGCAAGCCATAGTTCTAAATATTCTTATGCGTTGTTTGGTTTGTACTGATCAAGAGGGGAGCCCAGGCATGTAAATCTTACCCAAAATGAACCTGGAAAACCCTCGTGACACTGATCACAGTATCAAGATGTTGGTTGTTTTTTTTTATTGTAATATTCGAAAGAGGTAAATGGTATTAAAATTGTTGATAAAATCTTAAAACTTCCAAACTTTTGAAAAAGCTAACAAGAAAAATGATTTTAGATAAATAATATTAAATCAAAATTACCTTTCCTTGCTGTCTCAGCTCAGATAATGCATTAACCATGCTTTCAACATCACTGGCACTTCTTAAAATGGCATCTCTATCACACATATTAGTACATCTTTCAGCTATTCTTCTAGAATCATCAATAATTTGTCGCAATGATTTATCACCTGAAACAAAAAATACTACTTCGTCATTATATATATATACATATATATGTATGTATGTATGTATGTATGTATATATATATATATATATATATATATATATATATATATATATACATATACATGCATATATATATATATATATATATATATATATATATATATATATATATATATATATATATATATATATATATATATATATATATATATATATATACATATACATGCATATATATATATATATACATATATATATATATATATATATATACATGTATATATATGTATTTATATATACATGTATATATATATATATATACATATATATATATAGAGAGAGATATAGATATAGATATATATATGTTATGAACATAATGATAACAGAGTCGAAAACCATGTCCGCTTAGTATGGCTTTAATACACTGAATGACTACACAACACACATTTCGTGAACTTATTCTTACGGACGAGTTACAAGCACATGTAAACATAAGAACAACAACGGATACAGCATAACATTCACCCCAGTTCAAATTGTGCTTACTAGTATTATTAACAATGAAAGAATTAAGTAAAGGCAGAACAATAATAGGGATTCGAGTAAACAATGTAGAATAGTATGACATGCTGTAACGTATTGATATTACAGTATAAATCAAATAGCTTATTAAAATATAACATGATAGATCAAATATCATATTAAAGATCCGTAACAAGTGTGAACGCTTTACCAACTAAGAAATGTTTCCATTTTCTCAATGATTCAACAATGGCATATGCTTCTTTCTCAACTGAAGAATGTTTTCTATCACTTTTGTTAATGAGCAAGATAAGAAAGCAACGGCCATCTTGGTTGAGGGTATCTGCAATGGCTATATCAGTAACATCCATCTCAATGGTTAAAGGGCGATTCAGATCAATAGTATATACGGCGGCTTTTTTTAATCTCATTTTTCAAACGTTTTTTTGACTTCTTTGGAGACAGGAAATTGCTGATTTCTTGTTAAAGGGCTTATTTTTGTTGAGAAGTTAGGTATCCACTGTGAGTAGTAAGCAAGAAGACCCACTACTCGTTTCTGTTTACTGGTACGAGTAATTCCCATAGAGCGCAAAATCTCTCAGGATCCGGCTTAAGTTGTCCTTTAGAAATCTCAGATCCTAACAGTCTAGCTTTAATAGTGCTAATTTCACTTTTTGTTTCATTAAAAGCGATTCCATACTTTTGAGCACTGTCAAGAAAGTACTGTAGGTTTCGGTCATGTGATTCAGAGTCCTGAACGCAGATGGTCACGTTGTCAACATTAGCTAAAGTGTTAAAGAGTCATTTGTCTTAAATGATTTTGTCAATCGTATGCTGAAAACAGGCGACTCCATTCGTAACGCTAAATGGAATCCGACGGAATAGATAGTTTCTCACATGCTTCAAAGGCTGTGAACGGCCTTTCCAATTTTTTATGGAAATCTGATGGTATGCACTTTTCAGGTCTTAAGTACTATATACAGAGTACTGGGAAATCTTTTCTGCTAGTTCCTCAATTCTGGGCATAGGGTCAGCGTCTAGTAGAGTGAACCTGTTTATGGTTTGACTGTAGTCTATAGCCATTCTTTCTTATGTCTGTCATTTGTTGTGACTAGGACTTGTGCTCGCCAGGGAAACTTAGATGGTTTAATAATCTCATCCTTTATCAGTTGTTGAATTACTAAATAGGCTAGGGGCCTCTACCCTTGCTGGCCGGAGAGTACTCAGGCACAAGGATGGTTTCTGACCATCCAAGGGAATAAACAGATTTTGGTGCAAACTTATAAAGTCAAGTCCAAGAATGACATCGGAGCACAAATTGTCTAGTAGAGAGAGTTTAACTCCTTCGTATCATTCATTTGTGAGTCGTATGTTAGCGTAGATGTGTCCTTAAGTGATTCAAGATAGATGGGTGGAAGCCATAAAGATTCTGTTGCCTGAGGAGCATGTTGGTCATTAGTGATTTTAGCAATGTGCGTCGAAATATAGCTTTCACAGCTCCCAGTGTCTACTAGGGCTTTCAATTGCACGTTGTTGATGAAAATAATTATCGTAGATTTGTTTAAACTCAAAGGCTGCACAGTAGCGATAGCCGACACTGTTGAAGATTTCGATTTGCACACTCTTTGAAAATGACCCTTTTTGAAGCACTGATTGCATGTGGCTTCCCTTGCAGGGCATTGAGAGCGGGGATGCTTAACCCTGCCGCAAAAGTAACACTTACTAGTTAATGCATTTACTTCATGTAAGTGTGAATTGCTTGCACTCTGAGGAATCGTTACATTTGGAGAGGGTGTAGCCAAAGAATTGGTGCACGCGCAATTAGTTTCTGGCTGTGATGATTCATATTGTATTGAGTGCTGATAAGCATGTTTTAGTAAGCGAACCTTTTCCAAGGTATCCTTTAAACTCAAAACAGTCTTTTCAAGTAGACGTTTTTGAATGCTGTTGGACACCAGTCCATTGATAAACAAATCTCCAATAGCCTCTTCTTGTTGTTCACCAGTCACTGCTTTGAAGTTGCAATCTTTGAATAGAATTCTTAATTTCTGCATGTAGGTGTCTATCGTTTGACCCTGCTCTTGTTGGCAAGTAACTAACAAGTGCCTAGCAAACACCTCATTCTTTGGTTGTATGTAGATGCCGTTTAGAGTCTGGATTGCTTCATCAAATGTCTCTTTATCAATTATCATTTGGTATACAGCAGGAGAGATATAGTTTATCAGTAGTTTCCTAGTATCAAGATTATCTACTGATACTACTGATACAAGGTTTTTAAAAAATTCATACCAGTGCTGCCAATGAATCGCGACCAGTAGAACGACCCCTTACAAATAATACAAAAAATAAGACTTGTCTTCGAGTCCGAAGATTAGTGAGGAGTGCAGTATTTCCTGTGGCTGCATTGTCCTTGGCAGCGGGTTTCCTTTTGGTCTCAAATGTGTATCCTGCAGCCTTCATGACTGACCTCCAGCTGTCTCGTTCTGATGCCGCATGCAACCAGGTGCTCTCTTCTATGTCAGCCAAGCATTTGAAGCATTTCCGTGGGGCACATCTGTTATGACAACCACCTTTTAGTTCACCAAAAAGACTGTTTTGACATACATTTGTCTCCCATAGTGCTAGCATTACCATTGTCCGCAGGTGGTTGATTTAGATTTTCTTTTCGCCGTCTGCATTTGTCCTCGGCAGCAGATTTTCTTTTGGTCTCAAATGTGTATCCCGCATCCTTTGTGAGTGACCTCCCACTGTCTCGTTCTGAGGCCGCATGCAACCAGGTGCTCTCTTCTATGTCAGCTAAGGCAACTTGACGCCTTTGAAGTATTTCCATGCGGTGCCTCTGTTACATTGACCACCTTTTAACATGCATTCGTCTACGGGATACATGCCCAGTCAAGCGTAACTGTTGGACAATAAGAGGTCCCTCTATACTGTCCATACCGGCGTTCGCAAGGAAATTGCATTTTGTAGTGCCGTATTACTACCGTATGTCTATGATGGAGTGCAAGTATCTTTGGTGAAAGCGCTCAAGTAGTCTTACTTGGTTTCTGTATAGTGTTCATGTCTCAGATCCGTATAGAAGGGTTGAGAGAACCACTGCCTGGTAGACATTGATTTTTGTAGGCAGGCGGAGCAATTTATTTTGCCAAACTCTGAAGGCATCAAAAGCAATACTGGCCCTGGCCAGATGGTTATCAATTTCCCTTGAAAGTGAGGCGTCATTTGATACTATACTACCTAGATATGTGAAGTGATCTACCATGTTAAGGGGCTGTCCGTTTACTGTGATCTGCGGGGCTGAGTAGGTTTTATTGGGTGACTTCTGGAACATGACGTGTTTTCCCGAGGTTTATGGATAAACCGAAATAGGCGGCAGCGTATGCGAATTCGTTGTTATGAAGATCGTGTTCACTGTGAGCTAGCAGGGCGCAATCATCTGCATAGAGAAGCTCCGTTATGACCATCTCATTTTTTATTGTAAGGGATAGTAGACATCAAAGATTGAACACATTGCCGTCTGATTTAACCGTATGTAGATGCCTTCATGCAATCGCTGCCTCATTTGACCCAGCATTACGCCATTTTCTATTGGGAAGCGATCAGACAGATCAACATTTTGTCTGATCTGGCCACGTGAAACTGCTTGGGAATGGATAGGAATGTAGGTGGGCATTCCAGCCTGGCCAAAATCTTCCACAATCCATTGCGACTGACCATGTCGAAAGACTTAATGAGGTCCACAAAGGCAGCATATAGGTTTAGGTTCTGCTATTTGCATTATACTTGTAATTGTCGCAAAACAAATATCATGTCAGGTGTACCTCTACCGGCTCTGAAGCCACATTGGCTATCAGATATCACCTCGTCAACTAAATAGTTGGTTAGTCTGTCGAGCAAAGATCTTTCCTGCTACTGACAAAAGTGCAATGCCTCGATAGTTGGAATAGTTAGACTTGTCACCCTTTTAGTATAGGAATATGATTATGAACTCTCGAAGTTCAGGTAGGACCACGCAATTCTCCCAGCATAGAGCAAACAAGTCTGTTAACCTCTCGGTTAGGGCGACACCACCCATTTTAAATATTTCAGCTGTCCACCAGAGCCAGGTGCTTTGTGTTTTTTTAGTTTGATTTTGTTCAAGCTTGGATGCCCTCCAAGGTTTCTATCCATTCTCAAGCAGCTCCATATTAGGTTTGAGTTTTGAGATTAGGCACAATTTAGGCCATGTCGTGCCCGTAATCCTTTAAGGATCACTCTCCCTTTACATAACAAGGGCTAAATTCTATACAGTTAAATCATTAAAAACATGGTCTATTCACAGTTAAAATAGTAAAGGTAGTAAAAAATTAATAATATGGTCAAAATCTTATGTAAATATTATATGTTCACAATTCATAAATCCAAACCGCTCTAGCAGAGGTTTTGGCATCCAGACTGCCGACAAAATTCCTCCAGGAATTACTTTTGGCTGACCGTATGGTTTGTCTAGCCTTTGCTCTAGCTATCCTAAATAGCTTTAGGTTTTCCTGGGAAAGATTCTTTATAAATGCAGCCAGTCATTTTTTCCTATCACCAATAGCACTTTTGCAAGCTGTATCAAACCATGGTTTGCTAGGCCATTTTGGATTTGCAGAGATTAGGGTAAAAACTTTCCGGGCAATATCAAGAGAAGATATCAGCTGGGTTCTGTTAATCAAGGATATTTTCTGTGATATCCTCGGAGCATCTTTTTTGGAATTGTTCCCAATCGGCCTTATTCATTTTCCACCGCTGAGGTCGTCGCAATGAGGGTAGATTGTTAGTAATGATTGGGAAGTGATCACTTCCCCGTAGATCATTGATTACTGTCCATGTCTGCTGGGTTTAATGGAGCGCCTGGTGGTAGATAAAGGCTGCAGAAAGTGATAACCTTGTGTAGGGTTATACTAGCTGCTACTGCCTGTAGTGTGGTCTGTAGTTCTACCCTCTCTGTGGGGGACGCTGTCCTTCACAAGGATACAGACTCCACCTGATGCTCTCTCTGCATCCTAAACATTCTTGCTGTAAGCACTGTAGCTTCGAAAAACTGATGCTATCTTTCAGAAATGTTCATGGCTTATTCTAAATGACCTACTTGGAGCTATTAGGCCTTGGGAGGCCCCCGGAGGGGTTTCCCTTTATTCCAGTGGCCTTGGTATTTTTATTCTTGGTTTTTGGATGGAGAAGAGAACCCCCTTTTGGGGGAAATCTTTCTCTTTGGAGAGGGGAGATCCCTCTGGTTAGAGTGGAGGTTATTTCCTGCTCCCTCATATCAGACAAACTCTTCGCTTTGATTTCTTCCCTTAGGGAGTTGGCCAACCTCTAATTCAGTAGAGGTTGGGGTGTCTGGCTGGGTTCTCTGAGGAGAACCTGTGTCAGACATGTCTCCGGGTTCTCCCGGAGTTTTGGATTTGATTTGCTGCTTAGTCCCCATGCTCTCATCAGCGAGCACAGAGAACCTGTTCTTTACCATGACAACAGGGCTTTCTTGTCTCTTCGGAGGTGTGTTCTTTGGCAGCGTTTTCTTCTGAGTTGGAGGAGGAGGAGAGTGTGGTGGGATCAATGTGTCTGTCTGTCTGGCTATGGATCTTCCTGTCTTAGCCACAGCCTGGGCGTAGGTCTTTGTCAAGCCGAATTGGCCCTTGGGTAGGGCCAATACAGCCAATTTTGCCTGGCTGAAGGTAGATCCATTTCTTGCCTTGTACTCCTGCACGGCAACCTCCTGTTTCCACACAGGGCAGTCCTTGGAGTAGGCTGAGTGGCCAGCGTGACAGTTTGGGCATTTGAACTGGGCTGTGCAGCCCTTGTCCTCATGACCCTCTACAACACATCTGGCACACACAGTGTTCCTCTTGCAGACTGCCGCGCCATGTCCATAACCCTGGCACTTGAAGCACCTCATGTATGTAGTATGTAGGGCCTCACTGGAACTCGTAGGTATCAAGCCTTCACATACTCTGGCGGTGTCCTAGTTCCGAATGTGAGGATAATAGTGGCGGTTTTGACCTCCTCACCATCCCTGCGCCTGGTAATGCACCGGGCATGGGTGACTCCTTCAATGCCCTCCACAATTTCCTTCTCGGAACATTCCAGCAGGTCTCTAGAGCTGATAACACCTCTGCTGGTGTTTAAACTCTTGTGTGGCATGACTTCCACTTGGAGATCACAGATTCTTCTGTATATTAAAAGCCCATCAGAGTGTATTTTACTGTCAACTTCTAAAAGAAGTTCCATTGACTTGGGTAACTTAGATAAACTGACTTTAGTCCTTTGTAGATGAGAAAAGGACTTCCAATGTCTTTCTCTGGTAACAGTTGAATGCTTTTGTTAGGTCAATATATATTGAGAAGAGGTCAACATTTTGTTCTTTGAGTTTTTCCAGGAGCTGCCTTTCTGCAAAGATCATGTCAATGGTTCCAGGCTCCTTTATGAAGCCTCATTGGCTTTCTGGTAGTAGTACATGTTCAGGTGATGCTGGAGTCAATTTAGTAGGATACGTGCGAGTATTTTCCTAGCAATAAAGAGAAGAGATAATCCTCTGTGGTTGTTGCAGATTTGGTGGTTTCCTTAGTGCTTGTATAGATAGACATTTGTGGCATCTTGAAAGTCTTGTACTATTTACTCTTGTTCCCACATAAGTAGAAACTAGAGATGGGAAATGAACCAAACCTGAACCAAACAAACCTAACTGGAACCTCACTTACAATGGAACTTAACCAAACCAAAAACTAATTAGTACGAACTGAACTGAATGAACTGTCCTTTCTTTATAAGAAAAAAACCCCACTAAATTTTCAATGAGATGATTTGACAGTTCTTTTTAATTCTTGGAAAATTCTCCCCCTGTCATGAGCTGGCCATGTCCTTGACATCTTTTGTGTGCATCATTATGGCATCATTTTGGGTTATCTTCTTTTGGTATCAACGCGAATGGTACCGTACCATTTCATTTGGTACTTTAATGAAAAGGGAGATTCAAAGGAACAAAAAGTAGACTCTGAATGTAGAAGCTATCAGGAAAAGTGGACAGATTTTTACGTAACGTAATGTTAAACAGCATTATGAAATCTAAACATAAACAGATATGGAGGCATTCTTAGTTTGGGCAGCAAAGAGAAGATTTCTAAGTAATTCCTAGAGTAGAAGATAGACGAGAATATTTAGCAAGAAGGGACAAGAAAAGGAGGAGGGGCTAAGAGCTTGCTTCTGAGTTGCTCATATTTTAAGTAGTGAAATGAAGCCATTTTTCATTTTTCAATGGCAAATGAGTAAAAAGTGCTATCAGTGCTAGACAAAATGTGTCATAAAAAAAAGACTGCAGTTGCAGCCGTCACCCTTTTTCATATGACATATCAGAAATCTCAATTTAAAACTAAATGATAGAACGGCAGAGTTTAAATGTTTTTTTAATGCCACCAGCATATGGAATACCACTCAACTCTTGCTACTTATTCGAGGTATGTAAAGCAATTTTAAAATCACAGAAGTGAAAGCTGCTATGAGGTGTGTGCATGGGACCACCACTGGCAAATACCTGTTCAAAGGAATTTCAGACATCATGGAGGATGTTTCTATTCTTTGGGAGAAATTAGTGGAAGTGGCTACTGATATCGCCAGAAATATGGCTGGATGTAATTGTGAATTGGCAGCAAGAGGTATTAGAAAAATTGTCAAGTCAAACATAGCTGTGACAAGGTGTTAAATCAGAACCATGGAATGGTGTGTTTAGCACTGTAATTTGCGTTGAACCACAAACTTGTAATAATTTTCTGATAGAAATACAGTTGGTGGCCAATGCCCTCCTCCCTAAAGATTACTAGTTTTAGTGCCACTTACTTGCCTTTGCTAATTTTTCCTGTAAGTGATACAAGTTCCCCAGGGCCCGTTTTAATATAAGCTACTCATATAGCACAAAATTTTGTAAAATATTCTATCAGGATACTAGCTAAGTGTCCTTGATCTAAATGATATTATATTTAAAAAAAACACCACAACTTGACAAAAAAAAAAAAAGGAACGCAAAGACAATTACCTAAACTTCCAACAAGTGCTGCAGGATCAAGTAGCCAATCATTGGCATTTTTCATTTTACCCTCAATAGCATTCTGAATAAATTTTCAAATTTGTTTATTTAGTAAAGCATAATACTCAATGAATAGATAAAATATATACTTAATACTAATCAATAGAATATACTAACTGTCTTTTGATTAAATTTGTAAAGAAATGACTTGAAATTGTTTTGACTCCTAATGTTACTTAAGTAAGTAGGACATAATCATATTCTTTTTTGAAGTAATGTCTGTATTATGTAAAATAAGAAGATAAGTAAACAAAATATCATTTAATTATTGCCACTCAAAGGACCATTGAAAAGTACTTCAAAAAACATCAAATCGCTACAATTTGAAAAGACTAAGAAAAAGTTAACAGATCTGCTAATCTAGACCTTTTTTTTCTAACATAATTATTATTATACTTTCTGTGAATTAAATCTAGATTAGCTCAAAAAGGACTATATCAAAAACTTTTTAATTACTGTGGATATCCTTTCCTTTAAAGAATGTAAATTCATAAATTTTAAATGACCTTTAACATATTGATAAGCATACTAAAAAACGAAAAATGTTGCACTGATTAAAAAAAATACAGGCCATAATCATTAACACTTGAGAAATTGTTTCATTGTACTTGTCCTTGAATTATGTCAACAGCCATATCACTACGTGATTTTTATTATTCAAAGCAATAGAAATTAAAATACAAAGCAATAGAAATTAAAATACAAAGCAAAAGAAATTAAAATAATGAGAACAGGAAATTTATTGAAAAAATCATCACCATGCTAGTAGCTTGATAGAATGTTTTCAAGTGTGTAACTACTGTTTTGCTTTGACATAGAAAGTGGAGGAAAAAATAAAGCAAATATGAGAACTTTACATAAATGAGTGATAGGGACATGTCAAAATTTCAATTAACCGGAAAGCACAGAAGTGTATGACATAGATAATGAGAATAAAGTAGGTGAGAGTCAAAGCTTTATTATTAAGTCAAATAGTTCTCAGACATTAAGTTCAATAACTATTTGCTCAGAACAAATGATTCACCAGATGAGTGGACTCACAGAAAACTGGTTCACTTACTCTTGATTCATGCAAAATGGTTGCGACAACAAACGGTCCACCATCTTTTTTTTTAACTAGAGGTTGAATGTATTTAATTAATATTGCATGTAACAATTCTCTCTCTCTCTCTGGAATGACGCTATCATATTCGATTTTAAGTGGCCATTTTTGACAAATCGACCATGCCATCATGATAAATTTAACACTCATTTTTTCTGTCTTTTTTCACTCCAATATATGTTTGCAACTGTTTAAAACTAAACCTTGAATACTTTCCCATTTTCTAAACATCTGGATATTTTCCCCTTTCATCATTTTTTTTTTTTAAAGTACCATGTTTTAAGCTGGGTGTTTAAATTTTCTTCTTTTTTTAATTGTACTTTTTCCAATGGGGTAACATTGGATAATACTTTCAATATTTTCATTGTGAATGTTTTTAAAGCATTCAATTAAAAAATTTTGTGTATAAATGGATAAAAATGGTTATTAATCATTTTTATTAACTCTTTCTCTCCGAACCGAAGATACCAGCATTGATTCCACCAAAATGTGGTAAATAATTACGGATAGAAAGAGTTTTTCTGGACCTTAAAATATTTCCTACATCTAGTCTCTACAATGGTCTACAATGGTCAGTTTTCATTTTTAACTTCACAATCCAAACTTTTAATCACTGTTGGTTTCATTAACAATAATTTTATTTAAGTGACATATTCAATAAATAAACAAAAAAGTTTTTGAAGTTTAACTGTAACATGATAGTGCATGTCAAATAGGCCTAGTAAATAAGAGAAAGAGTTTAAAGAAAATTGTGATGAGCTACTGGTCATGTCCTTTTTGTTGGTTAAAATTGTTTTGCATTGATCATCATGCTAGATGTAATGTCTATTTCTTTTTCTACTAAATCTGTTTTATAAAGTAGCACATTTTCATAAATATTTGTCAAAGCAACATTCATTGTTTTTATAAAACTACAGAAATTCTGAAATAAAAAGTATTTCTTTAAAAAAAACCTGAGCTTTTTTCATGACAGTGAGGTCATCTGCATCCCATTCATCTTCGTCATAAGTGGTCAACTGCAAGACTCGAATGATTTCATGTATTTCATCAGACATCTTCCTAACAGTGTAATCACGATTATTTTGTGCTTCTTTTATTCCTTGACCTAAAAAGATATTAGAATAAAACTAAAAGAAAAAATTCCTATGCCAAAACAATTTAATGAACATTAACAAACAATCAGAAATTTAAATTAATAAAAAAAATGAATAAGCTGAAACATTATGTAATTTCCTTACAAAGTAAATGGTGAAGCATAATAAATGAATTACATTAGATATTACAAAGAAATAGGAATGGGAGTCAGCTGATAAGAGCAGAAAGAGCAATAAGGTACAGCAGTATACAAATAACAAACTGTTTACCTGATTGACTTGCTGTGATAAATATTTTGATTCCACTAATAAGTACAGGAGTTAACTGTTTAACTTGATCCAATGATCGGATCAACATTTCTCGATGAACTTGATGGGTTAGCTCTTTTTCACGATTATCTACTTCTTTTGTCATTTTAGTCAGCACTGGGCTTAAATTCTAATCAGTTTTTAAATATATATTGTTAATTAAAACAAAACAGCTGAAAAAACTCTATTTATTTACACAATAACATATTAACCTTAAATACAATTTTTCAATATCAGCTCCCATCTACGTTTAGCAGGATGATGAGAAAGGTGTGGTGTAACCTACCTAGATGACATCTGCATACATGACATTATTTGGTCAGATCAATTATAACATTTAGAGAAGGTTCTAGATACATTGAGGAGAAACTAAAGTAGAGATTGGTTGCAAGAGCATTTCCTTTCTAGGATATGTAATTGGAGTACACTCACTGAAACCGCACCGGAACTATGACAACGAATTATGAATATTCGTCAGTCAATTACCAAGAGACACATCCCTAGCTTATCAGGACTCTGCAACTTCTATTGTAGGTTTATAGCAGATTTTGCTGAGATGACTGAGCCACTATCAAACCTGACCAGAAAAGGAGCACCCAATGTTATCAGAATGTCCACTACCAGTTGTTCTGCTGATACAGCACTGTAGAAAGGGAGTGCTTAGCAGTTGTTTGGGCAGTAACCAAGTTGGCCAGATACCTGTTAGGCAGAAGATTCATATTCTACACAGATCACAAACCCTTACACTGTTTAAACACACGACATGCAAGTCTGTGAATTACAGGGTAACTTGCTGGGCCCAGATGCTTCAGGACTTCCAAATTGATGTGCAGCATATCCCAGCTAAAGGAAATGTGGTAGTGGACATACTGTCATGCTTATCATAGATACAAGGCCTACCTGGCTTCTTACAAGCATGTGTTGCTTGTTCAAAGACTTTGTGTCTTTAACAGCTTAGATTTTGTTTCAAGATTGTAGAATGTGTGTCTTCAACTAAGATTGTGTGTCTTAGACATAGACTGTGTGTCTTAAACATAGACTTTGTGTCTATTATTTAGTCGGAATGACTACATTGAAGTCTGTGTGACTACATTGAAATCTGTGTGACTATGTTTAAGTCTGTATGACTACATACACGCCTGAGTGGCATATCCAGAGCCTTTGTGGCCTATCAAATGAATATTTTTGTTGTATTGTGTTGTGATGTTTTATATGTGTTATTTAGTGATCTTTGTAAAAATCTATTATAATTTAAGGCGGGGCAAGATGTCACTGATAACTGTGTGTATAATCTATTTTTGCAGATATATGTTAGTTGGAACATATGCGAGAATGACTGGAAGTGTGCTAGTTTTCAGACTAGAAAGAAACCAGTGTGTGATATGTGCCATGAAGTAGAATAAAGTTTTGATCAAGCTGTGAAGTGTTTGATGTAATTACAGTTGAAACCAGGGACACCTAGAGACTTGGAGAGAAACAAAGCTAGTTTCTAGACAGCTAGTCAAATAGAGAGATAGAGTAGCAAGCTGTAGCAGGACAAAAAAAATAATATTAAGATACAAAGAAAAATAAATGTATTAATAATATTAAAGACTGTTGTAAAGGAAGACAAGTTTGATAGCTTAATTGGAAATTAGAAGATTTTAAGACTTTTGTGATACTGAAAAGATTTTAAGAATGCCTTTTAGTGTGTATTGTAAAGTAATAAACCAGAATTGCAGCTTGTATTACTTGAACTCCAATCTAATATTTATCAGTTATTTCTAAATATTCCAATATTAGAGTTCTACAGGGAGCATGTTAAATTCCAGTTTTCCAAATTTATTATCAAGCTCTGAATTTGTACAAAGTATAAATCTTCATATATTTATAAGGAGCCTAAAAAATGTCAGAAATAGATGCACAGATGAACATTTCAGTCCAATCTAAAATACTTTATAATTTTTACCAAATTATGACAAGCAGTTATCAAAACACTTGCAAGCTTTACTTCATACATAGTATTAGCTTAATTTTGAAAGCCTTAGATTTAATTTAGTCAGCTCCTAAAAGAAAATTGCCCACCAATGCCATAGATGATCTATTAACAAAATAACACATTTTCTTGTAAACCCTTCTCCTCTTAATTAGTTTTATAGCTTATAAATAGCCTTATTTGTTACCTTCACAAAAGTAACAAGATCTTCCATCCTGTCCACAACTTCTGTAATGGCTAAATATTCCAAAACACTCTTACATACTCTGATAATTTTACGAACTTCAGACTCATCAAAAGCCAGCAGTAAAGCAGATGTTCCTTGGAGTATTCCTAGTTTTGAAATATATTTTTGAAGATACAAATTTTTTTCTAATAACCATAACAAAGTAAAAATGTAATTATCAGGTAATTTAACAATAACATTATTTTAAAATGCTTAAGAGAGGTATGTATAGTTTTTTTTATAGAATAATAATAATTAACCTCTGGATCCTTCAATCAATTTTTTCCTGGCAGGTCCAGAATAAGGATCTGACCTAAGCATATCTGATGCATCCAAAAGATAAAGAGAAGAATCTTCTACTCTCCTGAGGGTGGGAGGCATGTCTTGCTTAAGAATTTGATCTTCACTACTGTTGATTGTATCATATCCTACCTGATAAAGTAATAAGATAAAATGTCACATTGTGTCTACAACTATTTGATAAGCAGATCAGAAAGAATTAAGCAACAATTAAAAAGAAACAACAAATTTTACAAAGTTCTAAATTTATAAAATAAAAAATAAAAAATTCTTAAGAATTTTGTCTCTATAAGTTAGCCTTGTGGAGAGAGACAGTTGATGTGTTAATATAATTCAATAGTACTGATTGGTCTTGAAGTCATGCTTGCATATTCTGTAGGTCCAGTTCCCAGCATAAAGGATGTCTCCAGAAATTCTTTTATGTGACTGCATGTAGGAGCCAATAGTCTTCTTTGTGTCAATAGTGCATTGACAGTGTATTTCTATATTTGCCAATTTAAAACTTTCTGGTTAGATAGAAATGGCCACAAGCTCTGGCACATTGCAAAATGCCTAAACCAAGAAAAAAAAACAGTTTCTACATTGGAGGCTACACCTGTATCATACATATTAGAGAAATGAGATACAAAGGGGGAATCCTTACCCTTATAAAGAATGACATTCCTACCACAGATATAGCTTTACCCAACTTAAAATCAGAAATAATGGGCACTAAGCTGATTCTTCCAGAGGGGAATTTAGATATCTTCAAATACTACTGCCCCCGACAAGGAACTTAAAATAGAATGTATATAAATCATCAACCATAAAAAATGTCTGGTTATAAGAGTATGAACAATTACTCCCAGAGTTGGCCTACCCTGATGTCAATGTAAAGGGAGAAGAAATAGAAGAATGTCCAAGATATTTTGAGTCCCATATGACAAGAGACTAACTTGAAAAAAAAACAAAAAAATTACAGAGTAAAGGTATCCAAAGATTATTCTTTATGAAAATAATAGCTGGCATTGATTGGGGAGAAAATCACAACATTCTAAAAAAGAAGTACATGAGTTACATCAGACCCACTGTTGCATATGGTGCCACAGCATGGGGCTTAACAGCCAATACCAACTTTTCAGAAAATAGACAAAGTACAAAATATAGGACTAAAATAATGACAGGATCAATAAACACAACACATATTATAGCTATGGAGGAAATCTGTGACCTGGTTTCTTTGGATGAAAAAAGAGGAAAAAAAACCTGTCTCAGTTCACCAAATGAAATCCTTAGAGAGGCACCCACTTAAATATAAAATCCATAAGTCTGGCACCCAAAACCGGCTAAAAAGAACTTTTTTTTTCAGGAATCACTGAACCTCAAAAAGAAATACCTATTAGAATATATAACTATTGAGTTAAAGCAGCATGATGCGTTTCCTCTCTGGGACCAGAGTCCCTCTCTTCTATAAGAGACAGCATTGAAAACGTAACAAAAATCCACAACCAAACAGAGCTTAAGGAATTCTTTTCTAAAAAACACCCCAACAACCAATGAGTCAATTGCAACTGGCCATCTCTCAGACAGCCAGAGCAGAAAGGTGAACAATTGAATAAGCAGCTACCACACTAATTTATTAATCATGTACACTAAACAGCCAAATTATCTTACTGACAGATGCCAAAACAGTCCTTCAATAGCCACAACACACTAAATCTAGCGCTGCCATAAAAAAAACAAAATAATGCCAGGTGAAATGATGCTTGATGTAAGCAAAAAAAAACAACGAAGGTTACCACAGTGATAAATAGCGAAAATAAACACCAGGTATCGGGAGGGAAAAAACTCAAGGTCCAGTTTTAAAATTCAAGGTTTTTTCACCGTTTTTTTTATGAAATTCAAGGCTTTTTCAAGGCCTTGAATTTATTATGAAATTCAAGGTGTTTTCCAGGTTTTCAAGGTGGCTACGAACCCTGTAGTATAACAATGTTTGCATTTTTTAAACGCCCACATGAACAGCAGTAATGGAGTTGCCTCAATTAGACATGCCTTGCAATATAAATAATAATAAGGCTTGTCATCCAGTCCGAAGATTAATGAGGAATGCAGTATTTCCTGTAGCTAAGCAGGTCTAGCTGCAACCAACAAATTTAGCCAGCTACAGTGCAGGCATAATCACTGACCACAGATTTAAATTTTCTTTTTGCATCTATGCCTGTCCTCGGGTGCAGATTTTCTTTTGGTCTCAAATGTGTATCCCATGGTCTTTGTAAGTGACCTCCAGCTGTCTTGCTCTGAAGCCATCTGCAACCTTGTGCTCTTTTCTATGTCAGTTAAAGCAAGTTCGCGCCTAAGCTGGTCTTTAAAGCGTTTCCGTGGGCACATTTCTTATGTCGACCACCTATCAGCTCACCAAAAAAAGACTGCTTTTGGCATTTATTTGTCCCCCATACAGTATACGTGCCCTGCCCAGCCTAACTGTCGAAGTCTCTTGGCGTTCGCAAGGACATTGCTTGTTGTTTGTTGAGCAGTCTTCCCATCATGTGTCCATGATGGAGCGCAAACATTTTTGGTGAAAGCGTTCAAGTAGCCTTAGTTACTTTCTGTAAATTACCCATGTTTCAGATCCATATAGAAGGAATGAGAGAACCACTGCTTAGTAGACACTGATTTTTGTAGGCAAGTGGAGCCAAACGCCTGGAAGCATCCAGAATGTACTACTGGCCCTGGCCAGATGAATATCAACTTCTCTTAAAAGCTATGCGTCATTTGATACTATGCTTAATAGATATGTGAAGTGGTCTACCACATTAAGAGGGGGTGCATTTACGTGATCTTTGGGGCTGAGTAGGTTTTATTGGGTGACTTCTGTTTTTCTGAGGTTTATAGGTAAAAAGAGGAAGCAGTATATGCCAATTTGCTGACTGTGATCTGGAGATGCCATTTTCTATTAGGACCTTATCAGGTCACCAGTGTCTAATGTGGACTTTTTGTCCCACATGAAGCTCCTTGAGAATGAATAGGAATGTAGATGGGTATTATGAATATTATATGCTGTATTGGTTGTCGTTCTTATGTTTACATGTGCTTGTAACTTGTCTGTAAGAATGTGTTCACAAAATGTGTGTTGTGTAGTCATTCAGTGTATTAAAGCCATTCTAAGCGGACATGGTTTTCGACTCTGTTATCATTATGTTCATAACAATTTAATACGCTGAATCAAAACTTAGAAGTTGTAAGAATTTCGAAATGGATAGGATATTTTGGCCAGAGAAGTTTGACATCGAGCCCACGGCACCTCAAGCAGCAGAGCATTGGCAGCACTGGTATGAAACTTTTTAAAATTTTGTATCAATAGTATCTGTAGATAATCTTGATACTAAGAAACTACTGGTAAACTGTTGTATCCCATACCACATGATACTTGATAAAGACACTTTTGATGAAGCAATCCAGACTCTAAACAGCATCTACATTCAACCAAAGAACGAGGTGGTTGCTAGGCGCAGGTTAGCTACTTGCAAACAAGAGCAAGGTCAAACGATAGACGCCTACATGCAGAAATTAAGAATTGTATCCAAAGATTGCAACTTCAAAGCGGTGACTGCTGATCAACATCGAGAAGAGGCTATTAGAGATTCGTTTATCAATGGACTAGTTTCCAACAGCATTCGAAAACGTCTACTTGAAAAGACTGTTTTGAGTTTAAAGGACGCCTTCGAAGAGGCTCGCTTACTAGAACATGCTTATCAGCACTCATTACAGTATGAATCATCACAGCCGCTAACTAATTGCGCGGCAACTACTCTAACCAATTCTTTGGCCACACCCTCTCCAAATGTAAGGATTCCTCAAAGTGCAAGCAATTCACACACACATGAAGTAAATGCAGTAGCTAGCAAGTGTTACTTTTGCGGCAGGATTAAGTATCCCCGCTCTTGATGCCCTGCAAGGGAAGCGACATGCAATCAGTGCTTCAAAAAGGGTCATTTTCAAAGAGTATGCAAATCGAAATCTTCAACAGTGTCGGCTATCGCTACTGTGCAGCCTTTGAGTTTAAACAAATCTACGATAATTATTTTCATCAACAACGTGCAATTGAAAGCCCTAGTAGACACTGGGAGCTGTGAACGCTATATTTCGACGCACATTGCTAAGAAGCACAAATGGCCGACATGTTCCTCAGGCAACACAATCTTATGGCTTCCACCCATCTATCTCGAATCTAGCATATGACTCAAAAATGAACGATAAGAAGGAGTTAAACTTTCTCTACTAGACAATTTGTGCTCCGTCATTCTTGGACTTGACTTTATAAGTTTGCACAAAAATCTGTTTATTCCCTTCGATGGTCAGAAATCATCTTTTTGCCCGAGTACTCTCCGGCCAGCGAAGGTAGAGACCCCTAGCCTATTAAGTAATCTGTCACCAAACTTGGTCAAAATCCTTCATAAGTCATTGCGACTGACCATGTCAAAAACCTTGGTGAGGTCCCAAAGGTAGCATATAGCTTTAAGCCCCAAAAATCACCATAATGGACTGTAATGAACAGTCTCTTAATGTGGTAGACCACTTCACATATCTAGGAAACATAGTATTATAGAAGAGAGCACCTAGTAGCAGGCGGCTTAAGAAAGAGATAGCTGGAGGTCACTCACAAAGGTGCATGATACCAAAAGAAAATCCGCTGCCGAGGACAGACGGCAAAAAGAAATCTAAATTGACCACTTGCGGACAATGGTTATGCCTACGCTAGGTGTGGCAAAATATGCAGGTCGCAGCTGGAGCTGCGTAGCCACAGGAAATACTTCATTTCTCATTAACCTTTGGACTCAAAGACAGGTCCAATTATTATCAAAATGACTTATCGCTTTCAAGGAAAGTTGATAACCAAGGCCAGTGGTGCTTTAGGATGCCTCCAGGCGAGAGTTTGGCAGAATAAATCAGTTTGTATTGCAGCATCTCCAATTTTAGAATAACTTCTGCAGCAATACAATCTCTTTGCTATCAATGGAACTGATAGAATGATATGCTCTATGGTGAGGTAAAGAGTCACAATAGCCAGATAGTGGGAAGGGGGGCTCTGCTCCGAGTGTGTGATGTAGGTGTGGCCTATCCTAAGTCTGGACATGGTCGTGCTTCTAAGCTGTGTCAGACCCCCATACATAGACTGCCGCCTTCCATCTGCCACAGCCCGTCTTTGTTGTGGGCCCCAGTCTCGGTAGGCAACAGAGGTCTGTCTCTGGTCCAAGCAGGGAATTCGGGTTATTGAAACCTTTTCATTTAGGGCTCTCTTTCCTTCTCTGCAGTTTCCTTTCCCTCTATGCCCACATGGGAGGGGGCCCAGATGAAGGGGACATCCTTATGGTCAGATACTTTTCGCTCTAAAAGCTTTAAGCATTTATGTACCAATGGGATATCATTCTTCATCTGATGCTATGTCATGTGCTTCTGTTTCCCAGGTGGCTGTATCAATGCTGAAAGCTTTCAGAGAAGTTTGAGGATGTCTCTGAAGTGTTTTCTTTATCTGCCTTGTGAACGCTTTCCTTCCCTTAATTAGCCATACAGGAGACATTTAGGGATGCAGCGGTCTAGCATTCTGCAGATGTGGCCTGCCTATTACAGCTGGGACTGCAACAGGAATGTGTGAATGCTTGGCAGGCCCGCTCTTCAAAGGACTTCAGTGTCTGTTGTTGTTTTTTTTCTTGCTTTTTAACATTCAGTATTTTTCTGAGGCAGGTGATGTGAAAGTGGTTCAGTTTTTTTTTCTTCATGTTTTCTATATACTGTCAGCGGCTCTGATGCATAGAGCAATGTAGGGAGGATGACAGCGTGATAGACCCCTAGCTTTGTGATTGTGGTGATACCTCGTCTAAGTAGAGAGTCTGCCAAAGGATAAAGTGGCCTTGGGGATACGCAGGTCGATTTCATCAGCGATCTTTCCATTTCTGGAGAGTGTGCTGCCACTTGGATCCAAGTAGGCTTTACCTCAATCAGGCAAATATAAGACTTTTTGTGTTTATGGTGAAGCCAAAGTCTGTATATGCTCTTCAAACGTCAATGAGGATGCTCTGCAGATCATTTTCAGAGCAGGCATTTAAGACACAGTCGTCAGCAAATAGCAGCTACTTGATAACTGATGATTTTGTTTTTGATTTTGCTTTGAGATGCCTCGGGTTGAATAGGCCACTATCAAATCTATCATTTTTATCCCATTATTATGTCTATTTGTGAATGCATCTGTCAGCATAACAGAGAACATAATACTGAACAGTGGGGGTGCTAGGACACAGCTTTGTTTTAACCAATTCAATACTTCAAATCCCTGCATAGTATTACGGGCTAAGGGAGCTGTTCTATTAGGTTCTCAATATCTATTGGATTCAATAGAGCCCCTGGAGGTAAATTTCGTTTGCCACTTTTTTTATTCTGCCATTATCATAATAGAATCTGGAAACTGGGTTATCTAATTAAATTACCCTAAAAAAAAAGGTGACCTTACTCAATACAAAAACTGGCGAAGAATCATGTTACTGTCAACCCTTAGCAAGGTCTTAACTAGGATAACATTGTAACGCCTAAAAGATGCCCTAGACAAAAGACTAAGACCAGAACAGGATGGATTCCGTAAGGAAAAATCATGCATTGACCATATTGCTACACTGCGCGTTATCATAGAACAATCTATCATAGAACAATTTCCTCTGTACATGACCTTTGTGGATTTTGAGAAAGCCTTCGACAGTATAGACACAGACATAATCTGGAGACTGAAGAATCACTACGGAATTCCAACAAAATTCACCAATATCATTAAACAGTTATATGATGACTCATCAAGTAATACACATGCTAAGCTGACCAACCCATTTCAAGTAAAAACAGGAGTAAGACAAGGATGTATGCTTTTGCCCTTGATATTTTTGCTGCTGATTGATTGGGTCATGAGACAGACAGTCTAAGATAATAAAAGCCCTATACAACACAACATTTAGAGGCCCTGGATTTCGCCTATGACATCTGCCTCCTCTCCCATACACAACAAAATGTTCAGACCAAACTGACCAGACTCTCAGAAATATAAAAAAAAGACTGATGTCTAATCAACAACAACAACAACAAAAAAAAAAAAAAAACAGAAAAGAGAACCCAATCATGCTACTGGGAGAGAACATCCTTGATACGGACCACTTCACTTATATGGGAAGTAGAGTTAGTAAAGAAGGTGGAGCTGATGATAATATGCTAATTTGAATCACTCTTCAAGCAATCTGGCGCTCTAAGGCACTATTCTCTAGATAACAAGATAAGAATCTATAATACAAACGTTAAGTCGGTCCTTCTATGCGGTTCAGAAACATGGAGAGTCACTAAATCAAATATGGAAAAGCTCCAAACTTTTATTAACAGATGCCTACACCGGATATTAGAAATTAGGTGGCCAGAAAAGATAACTACTGTCAATTTGTGGAAGAGAACTAGACAAAAGCTCATAACCCAAGACATCAAAAAACGAAAGTGGACGTGGATATGACACACCCTGCGAAAACCAGCTACCAATGTTGCAAGGAATCCACAATGAAAGAGGAAAGTGGGCAGACCCAAGCAAACCTGGAAGAGATCAGTTATCAGTGAAGCTGAGGGTACTGGAATGACATGGGAGCAGAGGAAGAAAGCTGATCAGAACCGAGTTCAGTGGAGAGGTGTGGTTGCAGCTCTATACTCCCTTGGGAATGTACAGGATTAAGTCAGTCAGGTCCTGGAGGTAAATACAAGCTGCAGAAAGTGATAAGCTTGTGTAAAGATATCCTAGCTGGTATGGCCTGTTTGGAGTTGTACACTCTCGTGGGGGATGCTCTCTACACTTATTCAACAGTTCTGCTGTATGTAATGTAAATGCGGCAACTAATGCTTTCTGAGTTTTCCGTAGTTGTTTCCTGTGGGCAAATAGCTACAGGAGTCCAAGTGCATCAGTAGCAACATTTTCTCATAATTGGCCTTGAGCCATCTACAATTCCATTGTATAATCCTGAAATCCATGGCTTATTCTATATGACCTACTTGGAGTTATTAGGCCTTGGAAAGCTCCCAGAGGAGTTTCCCTTAATTTCTGTGACTTTTGTATTTTTAGACTTAGGTTTGAATGGAGAGGAGGACATCCCCCTGTTGCTGGAAGTCTTTCCCTCTGTAGAGGAAAGATCCTCCTGTCAAAGCTGAGGCTATTTTCCTGCCATTACTTCGGGTATCTTTCTTCTGAGTTGAAGGAAGAGATGGATGTCGGGGTCGATGTGTCCACCTGTGTGGCTATGGACTTTCCTATCTTAACCACAGTCTGGTCGTAGGTCTTTCAAGCCAAATAGGCCCTTGCCTTGGATTTCAGCTGGCTGAAAATACACCCATTTCTTGTACTCCTGCACAGCAACTTCCTGTTTCCACACAGGGCAGTCCATGGAGTAAGCTGAGTGGCCAGTGTGACATTTTGGGCATTTGAAATGGGCCGTGTTGCCCTTGTCCTCGTGACCCTCCCAGCACATCTAGCACAGTGTTGTTCTTGAAGACTGTCATGAGTCCAATACTGCAGCTCCCTGATTGACCCTCTATTCACCGTCTTCCAGCATAGGTCAATGACCCATGCTGGTAGCTCAGCATCATCAGCCAGTTGACCCGGGGGGGCATCTGGGCTTCAGGTCTAGAGGAACTTAGAGGTAAGGTACTGTATTCTAGTAACTTATATCAGATAAGCACCTACTAAAATATCAGGATTTCTTTATCCCCCTTACCTGCAATCCACAGCAAAAAGAGTGGTCTCAAGAAATATGGAGATTTTTAATATAAGGAGATGGAGTGATGGGTTATAAATTAAAGTTTAAATAAGTATTGAAATTAAATGCAACAATTGTTCATTTGAATAGCAGTATAAATATTTAAAGGATTAAAGGTACATTTACATATAAGTATAGGAAATAATTACATTAAATGGGAGTGAAAATTAAAGTCACAAATGAAATGAAATAAAATTCATTACCGTAGACCCCCCATGGAATCTCATAGACCCCCAATTTATTTTTTCACTTTCATAGACCCCTTGGAAGTCTTCGTAGACCCCTGGGGGTCTATATAGACCACTTTGGGAATCACTGAATTCTAGATCAACTTTAAGTATTGTTGAAAGGAGTGACAAATGTAATCCCTAAAACAAAGTCTCAAATAATTCAATTTTTAAGATGTCAAGAATTTACTGTTTTATTTTATTAAAAATAAATGTTTCTATGCGTCTAAATTAAAAATGGTATAATGTTTACTACTACAACTTTTTACACAGAATTTAAATATGTCAACAGCTTAAAATCATCAGTTTCCCTTTATTTTGCACTCTATTTCTTTTAGGTTTTGATAAAAAAAAATAGAGAATCTAAAAATAACCAACCAATCATAATTAAACGACAAGGTAAGCCATTGCATAGTTACCCCCTATGGGTTTTCATTGAATTGGTGTGGTTTAAAATTAACATTTTCTGAAAAATTGGAATAATTATTAACAAGGCATTTACAAGGAAGGTAGATATTTGATATTTTGTGGTTTTGGCACATCGGCACAAGTTATGCGATGCCTTGCCCATAAACCCTCAAGGGTTACTTCCCTTTGTAGCTCGGGATCCAAATGTTATATGGCTAAGTTATTTAAAATAAGGTCCATTCATAGCTCAAATATTAAAAATATTAAAAATGTATCTAATTTAATATAAATTTATTGTAAATATATATTTACAATTAGTTGAGTATGAGTTGAGTTTTGAGTTTTTGGCACATCAGCACAATTTAGGCCATGTTGTGTCTGTAATCCCGCAAGGATTACTCTCCCTTCATACCACAAGAGCTAAATTTTATATAGTTAAGTCATTAAAAGCAGGTCTATTCACAGTTAAATAGTAAAGGTAGTAAAAATTTAATAATTTAATACAAATCTTTTGTAAATATTATATGTTTACAATTTCACAGACAATTTGCAGACAACCCTACCTCCTGGACAAAGCCCAGTACCTTCCCAGGGTGTGCTCTAAAATGTTTCCCCCTAATATCCTGGTATCTGGGGCAATCAATAAGGATATGTTTCATGGTGAGACAAAAGTCACAGTACTCACAAAGTGGGGGCTCCTCTCTCTTCAGCACAAAAGAGTGCATGATGTAGATGTGGCCAATCCTAAGTCTGGACATGGTCATGCTTCCACACCATTTCAGACCCTGAGATGTGGGCCACCACCTGACATCCGCCACAATCTGAGGGTCTCAGCCTCCCAAAAATCACTCTTGATAGGTGGCAGGGCAATACTCTGTCTCAGATCCGAGAAGTGAATTTGGGTTCCTGACACCACTTTATTTAGGGCTCTCCTTGCTTCTCTGTGTGCTGTTTCGTTTCCCTCTATGCCCACATGGGAGGGGATCCAGATGAAGGTGACATCCCTATGGTCAGCTGTTATTTCGCCCAACAGTTTAAGGCTCTTATGTACCAATGGAATGTCAGTCTTCATCCGCCCCAATCTTGCACTTCAGAGTCAAAGCATATGAGAAGTTTTCTCCTGTCTGATGCTTTTACGGCCATGAGTGCAAGCGATATTGCATTTAATTCGGCCATTAAGACGGAGTATCCATCAGTGAGTCTACGGGAGATTGTTTTGCTCCAAAAAGAGCAACACGCAACCTTTTCATCCATTTTGGTTCTGTCAGTGTAAATGGTGCCACAATCTCGGTAGCTCTCCTGCAGTTCCCTAAAGTGGACTTGTAGTGTGCTTGGGTCTGTATTTTCTTTTTTGAAATTAAGAAGGGTGTAATGAAATGATAGCGGCTAGAATACTAATAACAGCTTTATTCGACAAAATTAGACTACAGTAAACAGTGAATGAAACCAGCAGGTCTCGCATAACACTGATGCAGGATACACACACACACTGGGCATGACCTTCTGACACGCTGGACGCACGCAGAAAATCAACTGTTACACTACAATCACCCCTCCTAAAAGTTATAGGAACATAAACATGTAAATAATAGTGAAGGACAATGATATATAGGAGGCCTAAGTATTCCTACAGAATACTTACAGAGTTACTCTATTGAAAAGCATTGTATAACTATAAACAAACACGTTATACACTATAAGATTATCAGTCACTTTTCGAGAGTTTTCTTGAAAAGAACGCTACGGGGCGGCCATCCTGGTTTAGGGTGGCAGCTATTGCAACATCCGAAGCGTCTGTTTCAACCGTCAGAGGTTGAGTATAGTCGATGGTGAAGATGGCACCTTTCTCCAGCTTCTGCTTTAATTCGTTAAGGGCTGAACTGTTTCTGAAAGAGGGAACGACGTGTTATTTGCCAAAACATTTATTTTGTTAAAAAAAATTAGCATCCACTGTGAGTAGTATGCCAACATGCCCTCGATCCATTTTTGGCATTTTTGTGAGCGCATATCATGAGGATGAGGAAGGTTTCTTAAAGCCTGGAATCTTTCAGGATCTGGCTTGAGTAGGCCTTTAGAAATTTCATATCCCAATAGGCAAACTTTGTCAGTGGCTATCGTACTTTTGTCTTCATTAAATGTGATCCCATACTTTCTAGAAGCATCTAGAAATCTTTGCATATTCTCATCGTGCGACTCTTTATCATGACCACATACCATTACATTGTCCACGTATGCAAAGGTGTCCTACAACTTTTCATTCTCAATAATTTGATTTATTGTTCTCTAAAAGCATGCCCTCTGTTGGTAACACCGAAAGGGATGCGACAGAACTGGTAGAGTTTGCCACATGCCTCAAATGTAGTAAACGGCCTTTCCTCAGTCTTGATTGGTATTTGATGGTAGGCACTTTTGAGGTCTAGAGTACTAAAAACGGAATAGTTGGATATCCGTTCTACCAGTTCATCGACTCTGGGCATTTGGTATGCATCCAGTAAGGTGAAGCGATTTATTGTTTGAATGTAATCAATGACCATTCTTCTTTTATGTCTCTCTGTTGTCACCAGCACCTGTGCTCTCCAGGGAGACTTTGAAGGTTCAATGATTTTGTCCGAGAGGAGTTTTCTAACTTCAGACTCAATAAATTTCTTATCACCTATTGATTGCTTTCGGGACTTAGTAGCCACCGGTCTGCAGTCAGAAGTTTGATTACTGAATAGGCTAGGTGTTTCGACTCATGCTGCTTTAAGACCACAGATGTGTAGAGGATTGTGTTTTCCTCTGTACGGTATGGTCAATTCCTTATGAAGACTTATAAAGTCTACACCAAGGATTACACCCGAGCACAATCCAGCAAGTATAGAAAGTTTGACCTTTTCGTAGTGTACTGGACATCGGCAAATGTATGTCCTAATGTCTTTTCAGAAAGATGTGTAGTGGCCATGAATATTCTGTTTGTAGACAGGCGTACTGGCCATTTATTTCTCTTGACGATGGCTTCTGATATGTAGCTTTCACAGCTGCCAGTGTCTATGAGAGCTTGCAACAACAACCCGATGACGTTCACTTGGGCCGTAGACTGTGCAAGCCCAGAGAAATGCATTGATGACAAGGTACATGGAGTTATCACACTGGTCAGTGATATTTTGTTGGCAGCTTTGGTGGCTGTTGTTTTACTAGATTTACAAACAGTTTGGAAGTGTCCCTTTTTACCGCACTGATGACATAATGCATTTCGAGGAGGGCATTTAGTCCTAGAGTGTCTCCTCCTACCACAGAAGTAGCATAGCGACTTAATGGCATTCAATTCCTGGTATTCATTAGAAATGTATGTTTCTAGATGGGAGCTAGTTGGCGTTTTCATTGCCCCACAAGAGATTTCGTTCGTTGAATTGTAAGCCTGAGCATGCATTGTGGCTGTTTCTAACACTCTAGCTTCGTCAAAAGCGCCTTGTAGAGTAAGAGATGTCTTTTCCAGTAACCGCTGTCTAATAGTGATGGATGCCAGACCAGTTATGAAGGCGTCTCTAATGCAAATGTCTCTGTGCTGTTCAGCAGTTACTTCTTTAAAATCACAGTCCCTTTAGCATAAAGGACTCTACCGTTTGGCCCGGCTGCTGTTTATATTTAGCAACCAAATGTCTAGCAAAAATGTCATTCTTTACCTTAATATAAGTAGTCTTGAGTGTGTCTATGGCCATCGAATAGGATGATACATCACTGATGAGAATATATACCGTAGCATATACGTGATTTTTCAACAACAACTATTTATTTTTAGGTAGGATTTCCTAGCTGCTCCATTTATTATGGATCCATAGTCTAACTTGGATCGGATAAGACTCCAATATAGCAGCAGCAAGGTATCTTTGTCAGCTCCCCAGTCAATATTGCTGAGTACTCTGAGAATGTTTAATTACTTTTGGCATTTCTTCTTTAAGTTCCTTAATGTGGGGGAGAAAATTAAATTTTGAGTCTAGGGTATGGCCTAAAAATTTTGTAGTTTTCACAACGGGGATCTTCTTTTGTGTAAAAATAGTTCAGTGTCTAGGTGGATTCCTCTTAAATTACAAAAATGTATGCTATTTACAATTACTCTCAAATCAAATTTTCGTAGTCAACCCCACCTCCCGGACAAAGCCCAGTATTTTCTAAGGGTTGACAAAACCAAACAGTGTTTTTAAGTTGTCTGCTGCAAAATATTTCCCTCTAATATACTGGTATCTGGATCAATCAAGGAGGACATGTTCCATGGTGAGATGAGTCACAATACTCACACAGTGGGGGCTCTTCTCTCTTTAGCACAAAGTAGTGTGTGATGTAGGTGTGGCCAATTCTAAGTCAAGAACATGGTCGTGCTTCCCAGCTTTGTCAGACCTTTAGATGTAGACCGCCAACTGACATCCACAACAACCCGTCTTAGCTTGTTGTGGGTCTCAGCCTCCCACAGATCCTGCCACTCTCAGTAGGTGGCAGAGACTGTCTCAGGTCCAAGCTGGGAATTTGGCTTCCTGCATAGCTCGATTTATGGGTCTCTTTGCTTTTTTGTGTGCAGTTTCTTTTCCCTTTATGCCCAGATGGGAAGGGACCCATAGATCTTTTAATACAAAAAATCTAGAGCTTGAAAGATATTAAGAAAAGGTGTGTTGGGGGGGGGGGGGGGGACAGGAATAGGGGGACAGTTAGTTTCAGGGTCTAAAAACTGGTAGGGTTTTAAACAAAATCGAAACTGTTCTGTATCTAACAAGAACACTAAAACTAACTTTAGTTTTACTAACCTTGACTAGGTTATCCACAGCTAGCTTGACCACCCTAACAGGATGTGCCAAATCTGGCATAGCATTTCCATCTTCAGCTTCTTCATGCAATATAACAAGCCTAGAAACCTAAAATATATATATATATATATATTTATATATATTTTATGACTATCTAGTATATAAATATTTAACAAAAAATTATAAACTTGTCTCATAGCTACAGAATGTAGCCCTTATACACAAAATATAGAAAAGTAAGTATGGCTCCTCTCTGGTAAGACAATGGATGGCCCAGATGAAGCACTGGTTTTGGTTTCATCTTGAGATGGAGCAGAATCTGATGTGACTCATCAAGTTAAACGTGGAGCAATTTGCAAGAGTTTGTGCATGCATATGTTTTAGGGCTGAGTTCTCTTGACTCTTTCTTTTGCTCTACCAACACGCTGTCTGATTTTGGGCGATTTCCTCACACATACATTTATTAATGCATGCGGTTCTCATGTGGTTCTGGACAACCATCGCAAATTGGGGTGAGGTGGCTATAGAGTTTGCCAGAGAGCTGTAATCTTCACACCATCCCCCCGCCTATGTGGCTTCAATAGCAGATTTTCTGTTAGAGCTTACTCCCTTAGCCTTGTCCAAAGGGTGTGTGTGTGGAAGATCAACTTGTTGCCAAAGTGGCTTGCGCTCCATAGTGGACATATAGTGGCAAAACAACACTACAAACAGCGAAGTCCTTGCAAACGCCAGTATGGAGAGTATAGAGGGACTTCTTATGGTGTCGAAAAGAAAATCCACTGCCGAGGACAGACGCAGACAGTGAAAAAATAGTCGTAATCGACCACTGGCAGACAATGGTTACACATGCCCTGGATGTGGCAAAATATGTAGGTCACAGCTGGGGCTGCTAGAGACAAAACACTTGTGTTTGATATTGGTGTTTTAAGACTACAAATAAAAAAAGGAAATAACTGATCCATAGGTTAATCTATATCTCTAAGATAAAATTGCATATTTTTATTTAAGTTTTATGACATGTCGATTGCATAAGCTCTTAGAAAAAAGTTTTTTCCTCCTTCACTCAGATTTGTGACCTATAAAAACATAGGTAGAAAATAAATAAAATACCAATGTGAAGAATGCAACCTTCTCGTTGAAATGAAACACTGATCATAATGTCATTATGCTTATTATCTCATCTATAACTGACCATTGTACATGTGATCACATCAACTTACGGACATCATTATTTCCATTATACACTAAATCTCAGTCTTCATTCTGTTCCCATATTTTCCAATAACTGAATTTTTATTTTCATTAGAAAATAAATATCTCTTCTTCTAGTTGTTGTACATAGCTAGTACATTTGTATAAATAGAATATTAATTAATAGACTTGTATCTAAATTATAGTTAATTCAGTTAAAGGTACCTGTTGTGCCACAGGTTCCAAAATACTTTCAATCGTCTTCGTATGGAAGACTGGCATGTTGAGGTAGTTGAATCTGAATTGCAAAAAAAAAAAAAAAAGATTCAATCTATTATATATATATATATATATATATTATATAGTAGAAAGTAAGGCGTATGCATGGGTGTATGTCCCGCATAGATATCAAAACAGATATACCAATCTTGATAAAACTTGGCATAAATGTTCCTTGGATACTAACTGGAACTGTTATGTATGCATAGTAGCCCTAAATCAAACTTAAGACCCTCAAAAAAAAAAAGTTGCCCTATGACAATGTTACTACATCATGTATCTAAGCCATGTTTACAGAGACAAAATCGCAAGAATCTAAATCTAATTTTAAGAACAGATAGTTTTTTACTTTGACACATGAAAATACAAAATATCTTATAAACATATACCGGTAATACAGAGGTTACTTCAAAAAAGAAGATGATTACGTCCTACCCGTCATGCATTCAGTCATTCATGCATATTAACCAATGACTTAAATTCTGCCAAGTCACTGGTTTTTCTGGCTACCTCAGGCAATCCATTCCATGCTCTAATAGCACTAGGGAGTATTTGTACAAATTTGTTCTAGCATATAGGATGAGGAATGTGCCTTTATCTTTGTGTCTTTCTGAGTATTTTATTAAATTTTGTTTTTGTATAATTGCTACTTTACTTTTGAGTCTTCTGTCCTGAAGGCTTCCTAAATTTAGTGATTTTACAAAAGGTGTTACTCTAGTCAAATGTGAATATTTGTTTGTTATGAATCTCACTGCTCTATTTTGTGTCTGTTCCAGTTGAGGGGTCCCAAACAGAGGATGCATATTCTATTATTGGCCTAACTAAGGTTAAATAACATTTTTTTATGTTCTTATTTGATTTATAGAAATTTCGTTCAGTAAACCCTAATGCTTTGTTTGATTTTTTGGTAGCTTCATCAATATGGGGATTCCATGTTAGTTTTTCATTTATTATAACACCTATGTATTTTGCGTTTTTAGTCTGTATTACTGGTTTACCATGAATAAGATAAGTGGAATTAATTTATTTTAGTTTTTTTGTTACTCTTAATAACTGACATTTTTCTGGGTGGAAAGACATGCTCCAATTTGATTCCCATTTCTGTAATTCATCTAATTCTCTATGTAAAATGTTTGTATCTTGTGTTGTTTTTTTTTGTTCTATATATTATGCAATCGTCTGCGAATAATCTGACTTTTGTTCCTGAACTAATGCAATTTGGTAAATCGTTTATGAAAATTAAAAATAGTAGTGGACGTAAGACAGTTCCTTGAGGTACGCCTGAGTTTACTGTTATTGGTGTTGATTTAGAGCCATTTATCATTACAGTTTTTTCTCTCCCTATCTGAAAATCTTTAATCCACTGATGCAATGGACCATTAATGCCAAAATATATAATTTTTTTAAGCAAACTATGTGGTGAACTTTGTCAAAAGCTTAGGAAAAATCTAGTAAGGTAGCATCCATTTGCTCACTGTTATCTAAACATTTTGAAAAATCATCAATTAGTCCTATTAGTTGTGTTTCACATGATCTATATTTCCTAAAGTCATGTTGGTATGGGGTAAGGACATTATGTTTGTCTAAGTGGTTTATGATGTTGCTACATATTATGTGTTCTAGGATTTTACATGTGATGCTGGTAAGTGATACTGGTCTGTAGTTTCCTGGGTCTGATTTTTCTCCTTTTTTAAATAGAGGGGTGACATAAGCTTCTTTCCAGTCCCTTGGTACTCTGCCCTGGTTAAGAGATGTCTGAAAAAGTATTTTGAACACTGGTGCTAGCTCATTGCTTAGTTCTTTGAGTAATCTAGCTGGAATACCATCAGGTCCAGATGCTTTGTTAGGTTTGATGTTGGCTAATAGTTTTTGGATTCCCTTTTCTTGTACTTCTATATCTCCTATGTTGTCTACTTGGTTCAAATTACGTAATATGTCTTTGCCTCCTGGGGCTGAGAATGCTGATGCAAAGTATTTGTTTAGGATGTTAGCATTAAAATTATGTGTTAAGTTGCCTTCTCCTTTTAATGGCGCTATGCTTGTTGTTTCCATTTTCTTAGACTTAAAGTATGATTATAGTTTTTTGTTCTTATCTTTAGATATTACATTGTTTATGTATTCACTTTGCAGATGTCTGCTTACTTTTTGGGTTAGTGGTTTAATTTTTATGTACTTTTTATAAACTCTTTCTGTCTTAGTTTCTAGGATGCATTTATTCCAGAGTAAGATTTTTCTTTTGGGTTTTATATTGGCTACAGCTTTTATCTGACTGTGTATTTTTATGATCTCATGGTCAGGCCAGGGATAATATCATATTCTACTACTAATCCAGGTCTGTAACTAGTGTACAGGTATAATAGATATCTACATGCTTGACTGACCATGCCAGTGTTATTTTCTTGCCTGACCACTCAACACTATTGCGTATGCCAAGGAAAACATCAACTATACACATTACACTAGGACTACATGTGTAGGCCCACTACATCTATCTGACTACGTTGTTACAATCAGTCGAACAAAGAGTCTATTTATTCCTTGGGTAGGGAGGGTGTGGATTAGTTTTTTTCTTGGTTTTCCTAAAACTCTTAGATCTATTATCATGTAAAAATAGATCTAGAATGTCTATCATAGATTCTTATACCCAAACACAGACTTTCAGAAACTAGGTCAAATTTTTATTTTATTATTTTTTTTTAGTGAAGGTTTAACTTACAAAAAAAACAACTGAAAGCAGATTCTTCTTCTTCAACTAATGGACAATAAAAATAGCTGTGTTCCTATGTAATACTACTCATAGTTAAGATTTTTTTATTTTTTATTTTTGGTCACTTCATTATCCAACGCCAAACTCAGTTTTGTGTGCTTTCCTTTTCATTGAACACTGATAACTGTCCTGAACACTACTATGTAATTGCTAAAAAGAGCTATGTTCTTTTAAAATTATTTAGATTTAAGATTGTATTAAAAGAAGTAGATTCACTTCTGCAATACATATTTTTTATTTCACCTCCAAGGCTCCCTATATATTTTCTCTCTCTATATATATATATGATATATCTCTACACTCTACTCTGTGTCTGTGGCATTTTACAATTTTCTGTGTATTTGAACTAGTTGTTACTAGATCTCTAACTTATTTTATTAACTTAACTTAGTACTTAGACTTATTATCGTATATGTATATACTATATTGTAACTATATAATTTATATAGTTTATTGACTATAATATAGATCTAGAATAATCTAGATCTATTTAGAGAGTATTCTAGTGTATTCTAGAGTCTACTTGAAGTTGAAACTTGAAGTGAACTTACTTTAATGCCAATACTTGGTCAAATTCCAAATCAAGTCCAAAAATATAGAACTACGTCCAACTCCACACACTTGATACTTGATGAGACACTTGAGTTTGAGTCTTAGTCACTCACTGCTAACTCTACTTTCTAGATTTAGATAATGATTATTATCATATAATCATAATTATTATAATAATCATATAATAATAGTCTATACATAAATATTAAATATAAATAATAATAAAAATAATAATATATAGATTTAGATCTATATATTGTAAGTAAACTAAGTATTATATATACTATAGATCTAGATCTGAGTAGAGTAATAGTGCACTGTATATGTATGGGTCTAATAACTACTATAATAGATTTCAGTCGAGACTAGATCTAGGCCTAGACGTCTAGTGAATCTAGATCTAATTCACTGTAAATCATCTGGTGTGTCATTTCCGGATTTAAAAAAAAAAAAAAGACCATAGAGTTCTAGAGACAAGATCTAAAATATATATAATATATATAGGCAAGGTCACTGAAGTTATGATTTGTCTTAACCAGAGGTGTTTTCTGTTTCTTATACATTTAAATCTAAAAAAAAACACTTGATCTATACTTTTATTTATTGTTGTTTTAACTTTAAAATTACAATTATGCTAATCAAATTGGGCATTAAACTGAAGGTTTTAATGTAAAGATCTAGGTCTAGTGCATGCATTTCTACTTTAAGATGTGTTTTCCATAAAAGGCGATTTACCTCTAGGCGTGGAATTTTACATTATAATTCAAAAGGGGTGATAGGATATGCTTTACAGCATAGTTCTTTGTTTTATAAATTTACTTTAATAAGAAAAATGATGATTTCCGTCATTATTTTGTTCATTAATAAAGATATATAACAATGTGTTTATCGTTTCCTAATATTGGATTAAATGATTAGCTTGCTACTAAAAGTATAAAAGAAAAGTCCATTTATTACTTTACAACGTCCTAATGCTTGGATAACCGTCTTACCAAGACAGTAGCACTTTGGACGCTTGCAAATGAGGCAGAAAAAGCTCCACTTACCTCAAAAATAAGTTTCTACCAAGCAGTGGTTCTCTCTGCCCTTCTATATGGTACGAGACATGGACGCCCGCAGGATTTTTTGCAGAGGGGGTGCAAGTTGCTACCTATGGCTCAAAATCGTAGCTTCAACTTTTTTATTACAGAGAATATTAAAGAAAATAATTGGTGCCCCCTCGTCCCCCCCCCCCATACCTATGTGATATAAAGTTCACTGTAAATACTTGTTTCATGAAATAATAATAAAAATAAAAAAACTAACGAGAAAAACTATTTACTGTTTATCCGTGCGACTTGTGCATCCCAACGGTCGATCAAACAAAAAATGCAAACGCTGCCAAAACTGTCAATAAATTTATTACTGAATTGCTTCTGGTCGCGACGGACAAGCTGGCGATGAACCCTTATCTGGCCGTTCTGATAGTGTTCTGTACCTTCCAATACTTGAATAGTTTTAGGATGAAGACAAACAGGTTGAACTGAGCATTATTATTGCTTGAAAAGCGAGACTTTAGTGAAGAAACTAACAAATCAAGATATGGGATGTAAAGTCTTTTTCTGTAATAATCTCAAAATGCAAACATGTGGTTGTTGCTCGGTGTATCTGTCGACTCTAAAGTCTCAGTAGCACCAACTCTATCATTACCAAGTCTGCCAGCAGTGTCACCTTACTCAGGATGCCATCCCTGAAGTGTTTATAGGCATGGTCAAGTTGGTTTTTGCTGATGTGCTGTTGATCGGCCACTTATGCTAAGATGGACAGACTGCAACATCACGGAAACTGATTCAAGAAAGGGTGAATAATTGACGACAATTAAGACAAATCAGAAACACACGAGAAACAGGCAATGATTACACATATGCAGATTGTCTGCTTTCACTTACAACCGTTATTTTAAAACAGTCAAAGATCTTCTCAAAGTTGTGACTCAAAGCGCGAATTATTTTGTGTTTCTCTGCCCATCGTGTCTCACACAAAAGAGGTAAATTTATTTATGGGCGTGGTCAGGTTTTTTTTCGGGGGGGGGGGTGTTTCTCCCCCTACCCCCCAAAAAATATGTATATATATTTGTATGTATGAAAAGAGGAAAGGAGTCACAATCCACTACAAGACGGAACGGCAGTCAGAATGCAACTTGATTTCATGCGGAAACCAGGAACAGTAGTTTCCAAGCATTCTAAGCCTAGATCATATAATATTAAAAGTGGAAATAAGGTCTGCAGAAGAAACAGAAAACACAGAAAGTCTTCTGAGAAAGCAAACAGATTTGACGATTAAATGACTTTCTAGATGACACCTCAGAACAACCAGAACCACTAGACCTAGAGAGTCCAAGATTACAAACTACACTAGAGATAGAGCTGCCACTACACACTGCTTCTTCTAACGCATCTAGACTACATGAACCTTACGTAACACGCTCAGGCAGAATGGTTAACAAACCCATTAAGAGACTTGATTTGTGATTAACTGAATTGACTTTTTAGTTGGCTAGTTTGTTAGTTATTCTGATAAATATATTTTCTGAATTAAAGAAGAGAGATGTAACATATTGAGCGGCAAGCTGTTTCCACAATATTTGTCACTGGCAATGTCTAAAGCCTCTTCCCACCTCTTCCCACCTGCTCTGACGACCTCAATCAAAGTGTGGCGCCAAGTTGTACTAAGGTGTCATCGCAACTCTTATTATGCGCAATTCATTTTGTTTATTTTGTCCGAGAACATGCTCCGCAAACCTCATGCGACGCTGTCACAACCTTACGAAGGGGTCGACTGCCACTTCGGCATAGGATTTCCTTGATTGAGACCCGATCTCTATAAGTGACTCCTAAAATCCGTCTTAGCCATCTTTTTTGAGCTACATTTAGTCTTTTTCAATTTCTATGACTATTCACTGCACTTTATTAATGGAACCTAGCCACTGGTAGAAATGTGTAACCACTCTTTTGGAATTAGGTGACTGTAGTTTGCTTTAGATTTTATATCGAAAAGGGAAGTTTATCATCAAAATCATCTGTTGGGGGTTTTTTAACTAAAAAATCTATATAGTTTTTTTTTATAATTCAAAACCCCATTTAGCTACGCTCACAGAATTTGGTACTGTAGTTTCCTTTAGAATAATATTGAAGAGAGAGGTTTTCAAACTCAAAACTCTTTGTAGGGGGGTTTTGAACTCAAAACCATCTGGAGGGGTTTTAAACTTTAAAAAAAATCACCTGGATGAGAGGGATTTAAACTCAAAACCCCCCAATGGCTTGGCTACGCTCAAATAATTTTAGTGTGTAATTGCTTTTTTTCATATTGAAGAGGTATTTTTTTTGCATCAAACTAGGCTGAAGGGGGGGGGGGGGTTAAACTCAAAACCCATTTGGCTATGCTCATAGAATTTCGAGTGCGTAATTTGCTTTTTTTATATTGAAGAGGGGGTTTTATCGTTAATTTCGGAAGAAGTTTTAAAATCAAAATCTTCCTTAGCTGTGCTCTTGGAATTTGGGGATTATCGTTTGCATTTTTAGCGGAAAAGACGCTATTTGTTTTGTGTGAAATGTCGATCTGTCCGTCCGTCCCGTTTAGATCTCTTAAACTAGAAAAGATGGTGAAAATCCGACATCACAATATTTTAGACCATTCAAAGTTCTGTTGCAACAGCTACATTTTTCTTTTCTGAAAGCGAAAAATCTTATTTTTCAACTCACTTTTGCAAGCCGTTTTTTAAATAAAAATACACCACTTTTACAACTGTTAACTATTAAACACTCAAATACTTCAGGCTCTTTATTAGGCTAGACAACCATTTCCCATATCTTTAACACTTTTATGCAAACAGTTGTAGAGTTTTTGAAAAAAAAAATTGTTTTTATATTTGTATTGTAAAGTTATTGTGAGCTGGCGCTCCTAGATCTAATTTTTGACCTAATTTTATTTAATATATATTATTTACCTAGGCCAGGGCTATGATGTTTGTAATTTAGTGTCCTTTTTAATTTTTATAGTTCAGTGCTGAGTATTTTGTAGTTTCCGCTATTTATAACTTTCTGCTAGTTTTAGTCTTTTTCTGTTATTTGTGTTTTACTCGTAGAGGAAAAGTAGTTTTTAAAATAGTTAACTAGCCTTAGAGCTCTGGATTTACTTTCTATGTTTTGTCCCTGGTTAGTTCTGCTTATTTTTGTCTTTGGCATTAGTGTTGGATTAGTTGTTATTTTCTAATATCAGTTTATGTGCAGGTCTGTAAACGGTATAGAGCCCCCATATGAGTTTAGAATAGAAATAACTTTTGATCTTCCTTTTTGTATTTTTGTAGATTTAAATTTTAAGATTCTCTTTTATGCTGTTTAATTTGGTATATAATGTTTTGTAGTCCGTGTCTTTAGTAATTTGCTAGATTTTATTGTTGTGTACGGCTAGGTACTAATTAGGGAAATCGGTAGTCCAGTTTAGTTTTAGATAATTAGCGTGACGTCATGCTCTCTGATATGTTCGCGCTGACCAGTTATAGCTAGCTCCGGAACCACGTTGAGCTCTCTTTTGTCTTGACCAGTGGTCAGTGATGAAAGTGGTACCTGTATAAAGTTATTTTTGTGTAGTGTAATTTCAGCTGGGACCGCCTGTAAGTTGGAAAATGTTTTTATTTTTGTTTTCTTTCGTTTGTATTTGTATTGATTGTTTCTGCATCTATTGCTATAGTCTAGATGCAGACTGATTAGTGTAGTGGCATCACTGGCTAGTTGATTAGCCATGATTACCTCTGATGGAACCGGAAGTTCTGTAGACTTGGGTAGTGTCATTCCCCTTGCGCCATCCTTAATGCTTTTGCTTTCCTATACTATGTCTATGTGTAAATATTTTATTATTTTATGTTTCCTATGTATTTTTATGAATATTTTATCGTTTGGATAACCACTCTATTTAAGTTGGCATTTTGTCCTACTTTTTAATGTAAAAGATGGCTGCGGCCTAAGCATCGCTGTCATGGCGGCTTGTTTAGTCTTATCTACTATTATCTAGATCTAGCTTATGTTTATTGTAGTCTAGCCTGACCTGTGTTGGTTGTGGCTGGGACTTAAATAACTCAGGTATTGCTTTTATTAGCTACATGTAGGTAATTGAAATTACCTCATGCTTGTATTATGTGTATGTGCTAGACTAGGTCTAGTTCATTATTATTTTGTTATTATTGTCTTATGTTTGTTTATTTTGTAATTGCAGGCTATAATTCCTGCCTAACTGTCTGCCGCAGTTATTACTGCCTAACTATCATTATTTCGGCTGCCTTACGGCCTAACTGTCTGCCGCAGTTATTGCTGCCTTACGGCCTAACTGTCTGCCGTAGTTATTACTGCCTTACGGCCTAACTGTCTGCGGTAGTTCTGCTTTACTGCTGCTAGTAGCTTACTGTTTAGTGTTGGGGTAATTTAGGTTATTTGATGGTTGGTTTAGTTCGTAGTTAGTTTAGTTAGTAATAGTTGTAGATTTAGCAACATAGATCCAGAGGCGGCAGAGGGTTTTGGTTAGTGGAGTTGTTAAGTTCAGTTAATTAATGTTGATTAATTATTTAGTAGTGCGTATATATAGTTTTGTTTATTTCAAAGTTTATTTTCGTATTCACCTATATTTTTATTGCTTTGCAAGTTGGTTGTAAATAAAGTGTATATAAGTTTGCTTTATAATTGTAGTTGGTTATTTTATTTTTAGTTAGCTAGTTTAGTTTAGCTTAGTTTAATTGTGCTGTCTGGTTGCTTAGGCGACTCTAGCCCCTTGGTCGTAGACCGATGTGCACAGATTGGGCCCACCCAGTAGAGCTACCACCTGCCTACTGTTAAAAATGAATAAATGTTGAGCAGCAGCAGATAACCAAAAAGGGCCTCACTCAGTATCGCCACCCTGACCTGCTCACATTATGAATAAGAGGTTGAGCGTTTTCAAATTAATTAGATCAGTTATAAGACATCAGTTAGGCCAGGGGTCGGCAACCTGCGGCTCGCGAGCCACATGCGGATGTTAAGCTGCGGCTCTTTAGCTCGATGCGCAAATATTATTTATTTTATCGAGAAAAAAAAATAAAAAACGTTCTGCTTCCATTCTATGTCTCAGCCACTTATTCGCTTTTCAGTGCACCCCACACCCAAGTCTTGAAATGTAACATATTTACAGGTGGAAGATATTCAACTTTCTTCAAGACTCATCACTTGATGTAGATAAGTCTTGCGACACGGCACAGTTGCCAGTTTAGTAAGGTATTTGTCTTATGAATGTAAAAAAATAAGAACTTCTAGGATTGCTACCGCCATCGTAACAAACTAGAGGAGAAGAATACAGCTAATGTGCAAAATACCTTGGGACAATATAATCAATTTAAATAAAATCGTTTCAATAGCAACTGATAGAGCCAGAAGTATGACAAGAAAAAATTAAAGGTGCAACTACGACTCTTTGGCACAAAATAAACCACCAAATTTTAACGTTTCATTGCATAATACACCAAGATGCGCTTTGTGCCCAAATATTTCCAGCCGAAATCGTTGAGGTCATGGTAATCAAAATTTTTTAACATCTTGTCAAAAGTACTCTACAATCGTCAGTTTAAAGATTCTTAACGAAATGGAGAATCAGTATTCCGACGTCCCTCTTTACAATAAAGTGCGATGGCTTTCCAAATGTAAGGTGTCGAAATGTTTTGCTTTGTGCTTGAATGAATTAAATACATTCCAAAATAATAAAGGCATTAATCACCCTAAATTACGGAACGACAAATTGTTGCAAACATTTGACTTTATGGTGTATATAGAACAGTGACATGAGCTAAATCTCAAACTGTAAGGAAGGGAATGTTTTGGTAGAAAAATTTCGTTTGTTTTGAAGAACAAATTATTGTTATGCAGAAATTATTCAGAGCGGTATATTACTTATTGTAAAGCAATATTGCGATAAAAACAGTGCAACTGTTGACACGAGGTACTTAAAGCACGGTTATAAAGAAAAATTAAAGATGAATTTATTGACAGATATATATATATATATATTGTGTAAAACACTATTTAAATAAAGATAAATTGATATTTTTTCTTAAGAATAAATAAATTAGTTGTTGTTTTTTAACCAAAAAAACTTTATAATTGCGAGTACTATTTATTGTTTGGAAGAATAAAAATCCTGTGGCTCTTTAAAAACGTTGAAATTTTGTAAATTGTAATATTTGGCTCTTCTGACTCTAAAGGTTGCCGACTACTGAGTTAGGTCAGGGGAGGCTGAGCGGTAAAGCGCTTGGCTTCCGAACCGGGGGTCCCGTTTCGATTCCCGGTGAAGACTGTGATTTTCAACTTCGCCCATGAATTTAGCACCAGCCACCAACGCTCTCACTTGGGACTGTTACGGAAAAAAATAGATAATCTTCTTGATGACACCAACAGCATTACGTGTATCTGAAACGTCTGTTTTCACGAATCCTAGCCTGAATGCTACCCATCACGGGGGCAGCCATCGTAGCCTTGGCCGAGTAGTTTGCCCATGTCTAGTCTGTACATAGTGTAATCGCTGACAATGACATTAGACACAGGCAGTGCGTCTCTCTTAACAACAGGGATAAAACCAACGAATTCTTTTCGAATACTATCGCCATCAACAAATGCAACGCTCAAACACATCTATTCAGTGCCAGAGATATCTTCATTTTCATTACAGAAATACCAAGAAAATGCAGTTGCTAGAGCTCCGTAGATATAAATCAACATTTTGACTCGGCATGGGAAGAACTTTCTTATATCTCTTCAATCGTACACTGGTGGGCGTGTTTAACCTGCTATTTTATTAAGCGCTAACAATGACCGCATTTCCGCAAGATGTAAATACATTTACCAAGATTGATAACTGCACACCTCAATCTAGTTCAAAGAAACTTTCCCATATATCAAATCATGGAACTATACTAAAGATATTCAGTTTTTTTTTTTTTTTTTTTTTTTTTTTTTTTTACAAAGCCGTATAGAAAACAGGTTCTTTGCATATGTTCTCGCGCATCATGCAATGCCTACAAAATAAAATTACAGAGACAAAGAAGGATTTTATATCTTGAACGCGCGCAATTTACCCGTGTTGCTTAGAAAATGTTTTTTGGCTTTTTATGAACTGATCGATGAAAACTGTATCCATTTTCAGACAAGCTGTTGTAGTAGATATAATTTATTAGAGTAAGCGATTATCACCAATGATTTTTTTTTATCACCCTTCGCGTCAAATTCACTCTAAGTATATTGTTATAACTCTGCCATGCACACCGCCATCCAGTTATTACATTGGTCTCAGAAGTGGGATTATAGGTGACTCAACGAGACGAGGTAGAATTTGAATTTGATCACTATGGCATCTTTCAAACAATTAGACCAACACTTAGTTAAAGAGCTTAGGAAGGAACTTCGTTACCGATATCAGAAGCTTGGTGGTACCAAGGAGGGGCTTACAGCTCGTCTCCGGCAAGCCCTGATCGATGAAGACGAAGATCCGAATACCTACCTATTTGAAATTAAACCGGAGATTTATAAGCTCATTGGCAAGAGACATGGGGGTATTGATGCAATGTGTGAAGAAATTAACAAAGTAGATAAAATGGTGTCTTAAACGAAAGAAGGAATAGATGCGTTCGTGAGGAAGCAGTTGCCCGTAGAATCGTTGTTGAAGAAGTTGCATGGTCATGACTGTGGCTGCACAAGCAGTGGTGACGGAGACGCTGGGGATTGGAGCGCCGTCTGTGGCTGTGTTGTGGACTCGTCTTGTGGGCGTGACTTTCTAGACGAGAAAAGTGACAACAATTGCTGCGACGATCTCAACGGGATGTTTCAAATCGAAACGAAAGGAACAAATGAAGAAATTAGGGAAGTCTGCTATGTGCCTGAAGATTTTGTTCCTAATGTATTTGCAACAAGTACCCCAATGGGCAGAACAGATCAAAACAACGTTGGGTCTGCGTCCAAGCTTGCTGCTATGGACTTTAAAGACCTCTGTTTATCTGTCAGTACTTTTGATGATAACTCAAATCATGAGAGCCTCAAGACCGTTTCTAATTCGTTGCCTTGGATGTCGTTGGGGGAAATTGCGAATACGCCCCCAACAATGGCCGAGACAGAAACAACGAATTTGACTTTGGCAGCGGCATAAGAGAGAACTCGATGCTTGGCAACTGCATTCAGGCGATTGACATAAACTGTATACGCGGGGACAGTGCCCATGCCAAGTAACCCAGCTACAAGATCTGAACTTAACAGAAATTTGTACTTCTGCCTACATCAGTAAGAGTGACTTAAACGGTGATGAATTAATTCCAGCAAAACCTGATGCAGTGGTGATTGAACATTACAAGGATGCTTCATGGACATACCTTACAGATGAGGCTGAGAAAGAATATGTGCTTGATGAAACCATGGCTACCTGTGGGCCTACAACTGTGTCACGAGACATCCATGGAAAAAGTCCGCTGACTCAGCGTCTTAGAACAATAACCCTGGAATCTACAGTGATCGCCACAACTTCCATTTGTGTTAGTGGCTGGCAACCCTGACCTTCACTAACTATCCCTGTATCAGATGGCTGACATCAGCGACTATCGTCCTGAGGTCGAACCAGCGACCACGATATCGTCTCAAGCGTAGACTGGCCAACTGGAAGAAGAGGAAGTGACGGCCGCGAAAAACTGTTGTTAGATACCTAGTTTATAGTATTAGTTATTTAGCGACGCACCATAGAAGACGTATATTGAACTGGGACTAGTGACGTTTGGGATATTTTGGGTTAGAGACTGGAAAATCAGTCAGCGATAGAATTCTCTAGGGTAAAGACGTGTTTATTTTGACAGAGACTTTTACTGTGGCCTTTTATTGGAATAAATATAGTATGAACTGTTCATCAGTGTTGACCACATCTCTTTACTCGTTAAATCGATCGTCTTGTTTATTCTGTATTGTTGATCAACTACATTGAATACACCCGAACAATAAAACTCAAACGCTTGCAGAGTAATTGGTTGAAATTCAACAGTCATCTATAGTTGACCTCAAGACAGCCTAAACAAGTACATCACACTGTCCAGATGGCTTCATGGGCAACAGGCGCCCTACCTTCTGTGGCTCCCACCGATCGACATCCACTTGAACAGTCAAACCTCTACTGCACTGTTTCTTTTCGGGACGAAAAGGTCTAAGAAGGGGGCAATGTTATAACCCTGTCATGCGCACCGCCATCCAGGCTAGTGCAGAAGGTGCGCACTTCTAGAAACCAGACTAGGAAAGATGTTTACATTAGAAAGGAGAACTATTTCCGCCCAAGTCAAGAGCCGATATGAAGATGCTGTGCTCAAGGCAGATGTCCTATGTGTTTGTCATGTCTCCATGTAAATAAACGTCTATGTCTCGTTGAGTTGCCTCCCTGAAGTTATTACAATATGCTTCTGTTTTGAAGTTGCCATTTATTTAGTAAATTTCATGTTACGTATTTTCTACTAGATCTAGGTAATTTCTTCTTTTATTCGCTACTTATACATGTGTGCTTACTTATATAGGCTACTTTAAAAAAAAAAACGAAATCCATAAGAATGTCATTCCTATCAGAATCCTATCTCTCTTTAGTTTAATTCATATTTGCATAAAAACAGTCAACAGTAATTAATACAAAACGTAGGCCTACATATAGGCCTAATGTAAGCGAAGTTAATAAAAGTGCGATCGATAGAAAGGAACCCTTTTAGGCTTTTTTTTTTAAAGTACATTTTGTATTGATTTATAATCTATATATAGTATTAAGAATTTTTATTTTTTTAAAATCTAGATTATGAAAAAAAAAAGTCAAACTATTGATAGTAGACTTATTCGGAGACGGTATATTTAGAGACTTAGAACTAGATCTATATCTAATGATGCTATTATATTTTTTAGCAATGTTTATAAAAGACGTGCTCAACCGGTACCTTCAACATAGAAAGCCATCGCTCTGAACACTGCGCGGCCTACGTCATCACTCGTTAGGGGCCAAGGTTATGTGTCACGGAGGTCACGACTCAACTATCTATATCTTTACGATATTAGAAACGGACATTTAAATTATAGACAATATTTTTTTAAAATTAAATGAAATCAACATAATTAATGTATCAGATCTAGTATGCTTTTTTGAAGACGATATTTATAAGCCTATAATAGCTCTAATATTCTCTATGGCCTCCTTCAATCGCGAAGCAACTATGGATCATCTCATGGAAATTAGATGAATGTCTGGGCATTAGCTGTGGTCGGAACGATGTCGCCCACACATCAGTCCCCCCCCCTCTCCACGCAGCTGATGTATCCAAAGGAACGGCAGTGCCTATACAGTTTGGGGTCAGCGGCGTCGCAGGATCTGCAAGAGTGTAGCACTGGGTGCTGCAAACTGCCATAGGGTCGCCAGCTCCTGATTTTTCCTCAGGGTTGACTCCCGAAGCCTTTTCCATGATTATTTACAACTAACTATGTAACCCGGCTTTTTTTCTTTTCGGGTTTTGAATTATGTTGTTGTTTTCTTATATTCATGGTTAATTTCTTCAAGATTGGAACATAATCTTTTTTGTTTTGTTTTATTTGTTATAAATACGTTTTTTTTAATACCTTACTAGATCTAGAAAATACATGGGCAATTAAGGTTGAATATGTGCTTATGTACTTTTAAATATAATTACTGAACAAAATGGATTATACACTTAAATATCCTTGAAATATACCTTATATAGTTTTAATAAAATAATTTGTAAAAATATATACCTAAGTGGGCCTCTAATAGTAATTTGAAAATAAAGGCTTACATCTACAGTTTTTAAATCGCCCATTCAAAGGTAAATTTGGTGAAATAATCAAACGGAGAGACTATATTTTGTACGTTCACTTCTCAAACTAAAAAGTTATTTTTTGGCCCATCAAAAAGATGCGAACGATGTGCTATTTTCTAATCTAGGGAAAGGTGTCATAATTGTTGTATTTAATAAGGTAGTTAATTAATGCCTATTGCTTTGGACCAGCTTTATAAGCATCTCGATATACCCAAAACATACGCACGAGTCCTCTTCGTAGATTTCTCCTCGGCTTTCAATACCATATAGCCACATCTAATGATAAACTAACTGAGTAACTTAAATGTAAGCCCTTACTTACAAGCATGGGTTCTAAACTTTTTAACACAACGGCCCCAGTATGTTAAAGTCAACAACACCAAATCGTCAACTCGAGTACTATGTACGGGTGCTCCACAAGGTTGTGTACTTTCTCCTGTACTATACACTCTTTACACTAATGACATAAGAAGCATGTATGACTTAGTTAAACTCATTAAATTCGCAGATGATACTGCCATAGTCGGTCTTATTTCAGGAGACGAAACTTAGTATCGAAGCTCGATAGAAGAGTTTACAAACTGGTGCACCGACAACTTTCTAGAACTGAATGTAACAAAAACTAAAGACCTTATAATAAATTTTAGAAAGAAAAAACATACTATACGTGAACTGCAAATAAACACTACATCTATAGAACAAGTAAAGGCATATAAATATCTAGGCGTTATCATCAACAACAAGCTTTCATGGGAAGACCACCTTGGAACTCTGACAAAGAAAACAGCCCAGCGACTCTTTTTTCTATACAAACTCAATAGCTTTAAACTAAGCAAGAAGATCCTTGGGACATTTTACCGCGCGACTATACAAAATCTGCTAACATACGGAATAACTTGTTGGCAAGGCAACGCCTCATCTAAACTGTTGCGACGTCTAGAAAAAAAACATTAAAAAAGCATCTAAAATTACACTTACAACATTACCACATTTAAAGGAACTTTTTGAACAAAAGCTAAGAAAAATCGAAAAAATCTTGGAAGACAACGGCCACCCGCTCCATTAGAACTACGACAGTTCGTCGCGAAGTGGGCGACTACTGTCAATCAAAACAAGAACGAAGCGGTACAAAAACTCAATCGTACCTCACTCGGTAAGACTCTATCACCGCCACTCATTGATCAGGGAACATGAAATGCACCAAGATACCTGTGTGTAGTCGCTGAATGAACTCTTTATGTTGTCTGTTGTATTTGTGTGTATTTTTCTGTTGTGTTGTCTTTATATGAGAAAAGAGTCCTTGTAATCACAACAAATTTCCATAAGGATCAATAAAGCAGTCTTAAGTCTTAGTTCAATAATACGTCTTTAATATTTTGTTTGTTTTTGGCCTTTATCATGCTTATTTGATCTGTATCTCCCTGCTGCTCATGTAAGCTGCGGGCGATATTATGAATGGAGCTATCGATGTCAAGCGCACCATTCGGTCTAAATCCAATAGTGTGTGCACAGAGTTGGGTAATTATTTATATCATTTTTAGGATCTTAACATTATGTAAGAACTACTTATCATATTTTAGGTTTAACTCTAGTATCTAAGGAGCGTTAATCCTAAGTTTCATCAAGATTGCTCAACTGGTTTTAATTTCTATCAAAGACATACATAGTTACATACATACTGCTTACATTCTGTCATATCTAGATCTTATGCCTTAGTATTTTTCAGTTACTTTTTAAAGGGCTTATCTACCATTTTTTTTAAAATTAGAAAAGTAAACATACACATAATCATATACTAAACTTATAGGTCTACATGGACCTAACGTAGGCATTATAGATCTAGATCTACACTACAAATTACAGAAATAGGTCTAGAATTTCAATCCAGACGTATAATAATTTAAAATATATTTTAGATGTAAAATCTAAGCTTTAGTCTATTAGTAGGCCTAAATATTCTAATTGAAATAGATTTTAGACCTTAGTAACTGTCTTAACTTATTTAGCCTGTAGTACTACAAGATCTACTACTCTAGCTATAGAATTAATAGGACTCTAGATTATTTTGTAAATATAATATAGATAATAATCTAGTATCTAGATTCAACCTAAATCTACTAGTTACTGGATCTCGTGTAGATTTATATGTAAATCTGATCTAGAATAGATTTAAATTTACAGATAGATCTAGATTCTAGATCAATATTTAAATCAAGGCTACAACTTGAATCTAGATCTAGACATATAAAATCAAATAGGCAGTAGATCTGGATCTACATTCAAGACAAAGTTTTCAAATAAGTCCGAACTAGAATTTAGACATAGTCTGGAATCCTTGTCCTTATTAAATTCTATTCTGTTCTAAGAAATTATTGTGTTAGAGACATATCGGAAAAATGTTTTGGCATGATTATAAATGGCCTTTGTCATTGAATAAACGAAGCATTAACGCTTAACCAAATTTAGGCTACAATAGGACGAAATCTAAACAATACATGAATTTTGTATTCAATTTTTCTTTGTATATTAATAAAAAGAAATAATGACGATTTATTTTGGACTTCGCGGAACAAAATAAAAGTGCCTATGAGGAACGGCGTAACATGTGAGTTTTAATTTATTGTTTTATTTTTTAGCGGTACGGTTCCGCTTAATGCGGACAAGTAGGCTCGTCTGCAAGTAGCACATACAACTGCACCAGATCTTGTAGAAAAAACAACAACGTTGGAATCCCTGAAAATATAATCTTGAGTACGAGGATCAAAAATAAAATAATTTTGTGATTTTTACTCTAAAAAATTATATCTATCATAACAACTTGTCTGAAAATAAAGAGCTAAAAAAAAAAACAACGTACAGTGCAGGATGCGCAAAGATCTTTTTCGAGGTCGTCATTCCTTTAGTATAGTTCCATGATCAAATCGAAAGATAGCTAGCAAAGTTTTGTCCTCGAAGACAAAAAAAAACAACTTTTAGCATATTCTAGGCCTTTACTAAATATATATGATAACTATAATTATATCCAAATGAAAACAATACGTCACGACTAACGTGCTATAGAATATTGAATTGTTAATCTATAATAAAGCGCACATGGTCAGGCATGAAGTACAGATTAGCCTATTTTAGTTTATTGCAATAATAGCTTATCCTTATTAACTTTATTTTAGTGGAAGCACTACACGTTAAGTTGCTTCCTAGCAGAAGTTAATTGATTTGAAGGTGTAAAAAAATGGCTAAAAGTTGGTTACTCAGAATTCAGAGGGGTGCACGTAGGCATACATGGTCAGCCATCAATTCCTGATAAGCCTAGGTTAGTCTACTACAACTGTACTTCAGTCACCAATGGAAGCACTACTTGTTCAGTTGTTAATTAGATTTTGATTAATCTGAAGGTGCAACAAAAATGGCTAGAATGTAGCTGCCCAGCATCCCCTTGCCTCCTCCCATGATCTGAGACATGATGACAATTAATTCAGAAACTAGCTCAGATTTTTTTAATGCTTCCACCAAAGATGTCTACGCTCCATCACGGGCGCATACACAAAACCGAACTTCTTGCGAATGCCGCTATGAACTGTGTTGAGGGCTGCTTATAGTTTAACAGTTACGATGGGCAGAGCACACATATCTCGTATTGGAGACGACAGTATACAGCAGTTTTGTATACCGGTACAGGCGGTACCTATAATTTGGACTTCACAATGTTGGACGAACTTCTTAAGATAACAACTAATGACCTCGCCCCACTGATTTAAAACGAGAAAATAGACCTGTTGAGCAATACAATTCTAGCAAAAATAGTAACTGGGATACAACTCGCACCATTTTTCTCTATCGTTGTTGACAGCACTCAAGACATATTAAAATGTAGGCCTAATCAAATTAGCATTATTTTCCGATATTGTTTTGTGATCTCCGATGACGAGATATCAAAAGAAATATCCATCAATCATTTATAGGCTTCCATATTTATGAGAACAGAAATTGAATGAAACAAGGTTACAAAGACAGTTTGTGTGAAAACTGTGTGGAAACACAAACTCATATCGGCCCCCAAAGTGGTCCAACCAGGAAGGTAAAAAGGCAGGTTTCAATATTTTCAGAAAGAATAATCAGAATGAAATTCTATTAAAGGCAAATGAAAAAAGAATGGAGAAAGAAAGTTGACAGATCTTGTGTGGTGCCCCAACGGTCCAGCAGACCAAGGGATAGGTGAAAGTGAAGGTGAAGTTAGATGTGAACCTGGCCTAACTGATTTCATATAATGATTATCTTGTTGATCTAATTGTTTATATATGGTCAATCTCTTATTTAAAGCCTCATAAAAAAAACATTTTGTAAAAAAGAATTAAAAAAAAACTCCTTAGGTAGTAGTCTGCGGTGCGGTTAACGCGATAATATGAAAAATTACTTATTAATGATTGTTTTAAATTATCTTCTACTTATATGCATATTAAAAGATTTTTTTCTCTTAAAAAAATAGTAACAATTTTTGTGTAAATGTAGTAATTAGTATGACAGAACTTAACTAACTAATACAAAAAATCTAAAAGTTTTTTTTTGTTTCTTTTTTTTCTAAGGAAACTTCAGCATTTGTGCTATTTATTCTTTTTTTTTTTTTAGCTTTTTCAGCATATGAATCCTTGGGCCCTAGCAGTGGCGTCACTAGCGTCGGTGTCACCCGGTGCGGTAAGCTCTGGGTGTGTGAAGAAACAAGTCCTTTTACATTTAAAGTGTCTTTTAATTGTGAAACATTTCTACATAATGTGAGCAGGTCAGGAGGCGCGAGAGAGAGGACCTTTTCTCTGCTCAACTTTAAATTCTATACAGTAGGCAGATGTTAGCGCTACTGGGTGGGCTCAATCTGTGACACCTCAGTCTACGGACAAAGGGGATAGAGTCGCCTAAGTAACCAGACATACTAACTTAAACTAAATGAAGGCAAGATAACGAAACTTTAGTTTAGGGTAAATAAACAAAACGGAACTTTATTTACATAAAAATAAATGAATAATAAAACATAGTATATACACTAACCACTACAACTGAACCCAGCAACTAACTAAAACCCTCTAAATCTACGCCACTACAAACTAACCAAACAAACTATCTAACACAAACTGATAAACCAGCTATCTAACTAAATCACTACAACTACTACACTAGACCTTGATCTACACTACATAACACTAAGACAAGAACACCTTATTACCTTACTATTCACTAAGAACAGACTAAGCCTCTAGATCTAAGCCGACTAAGGCAAAACTACAAAAACAAAATCAAAATAACACTAGATTTAGATTCCCTAGATCTACAAAGGCAACAACAATAGCAGTAATAAATGCAGCAGAGTAATAGCAGCTTAAAGCAGCAATAACACAACAGTTATATTCAGCAGTAATGATAGCCTGAAATACATAAATGCAAAGCTATAAATACAAAATCATGTATCCAATTAGATCTAGAACATGAACAACATATTCATATCAGGCTAAGCTGGTCGCCGCCATTTTCAATACAGCATGTTGGGAACAACTGTCAACTCTTTAAAAAAATATTCCAAAAAACTAAATTAAGATATATCTAGCATATTTAAACATAGTGTGACATAGATCTAGTAAAAGAAAATAAAAAATAGTTATAAACTTACAGGTCGTCCCAGGTACAGAAATATAGCAATGATTAAATAAGTATTCGCCAGATCACTAAGATAATCAACTGTATCACAGACAGTGATATGCTTTACTGACCGCTGGTCAACTGTACATTCAACTGTTTTAAGACAGCATGTACATTACTTTTTATACTATCACGCACTAACCTATATAAAATATGCGGAAGTACAATTATAAAACCTGACACTAGCCTATAAAAAGAATATGTAAAAATAGCTCTAACCTATACAACAAAAATACATATAAAAACAGCTCTGGGAGCGCAAGCTCACAATAACATATATACACGGCAGACATTATATACAGATCTCATACTTCACTAGCTGATTTCCTCTCTTCTCGTCACTTCTCCCAAGTCCCCTAACTCTCCGATACCCAGCACTCGACCGTGTGTCACGGTTCACCACACAGTAACCGTGTCACAACAGGGTGTCACCCCCCAGGAAAAAAATTATCTTCCCCTCAAAATCAAACAACTTTCTATATTTTGAACAATAAAACTGTAATTGTTTATTCTCGAAAAATGGTTTTTGATTCTATTTGAAAATGTCGTTGTTTTTTTTTTACTTTTTATAAAATGTTATTGTATAAATTAAATATGTGCTATCATAGAATTGAGAAACATTGAGTTGAACATATTTTTTACTAGAGATTATTTAAGAGCTCTTTAAGGAAAAGGTCTTACTAATGTTTCTCAGCTGCTTCCGAAAAGGCAAATCAAGAACTGAACAGGTTTACGTCCTGCGAAACTTCGTAAAAAAAGCCTACAATACCAACAAATGATACATACATATATTAGACATAAATGAATAACAGCACCAGGGACCAAGTTTTTAAGAGAGAAAGTAGTGAATAAAAATGCTACGAAAATAAGGGCATGCGCCGACCGAGGCTCGAACCTGTGACTCCGGATTCGACACCACCGCCTAGCGATAACGCACCAAGCGAAACTAACCTCTAGACCATCGGAATGTCCAAAAAAAAAAAACATTCTTCTGATCCAGAGTCATTTCGCCCGTATGCAAATTACCACCCCAGTGGTCAAAGGTCACAAGCCCCAGCTAGCCCCTCCCCCACCCTCGCAGCATCCGTTCACTAACAATTTCGATAGAGCCTACACAGACAGCCGTTAGGCATGTATTAGACAAACGATGGCTCTATCTAATTGTATATCTCTCACAAAAGACAAGTGGACAACATAAACACATTACATATAGAAGCTTCAGTGGGTACGAGCAATAATGCTGTAAATGTAAACATAGAGTTGAAGCTAGGTGCTGAAACAAATGATACATACATATATTAGACATAAATGAATAACAGCACCAGGGACCAAGTTTTTAAGAGAGAAAGTAGTGAATTAAAATGCTACGAAAATAAGGGCATGCGCCGACCGAGGCTCGAACCTGTGACTCCGGATTCGACGCCACCGCCTAGCGATAACGCACCAAGCGAAACTAACCTTTAGACCATCGGAATGTCCAAAAAAACAAAGGACAAAATTCAGTTTTGTAGATTTAAAAAAAATAAGTTTGATAGCGTCCATTGAAATCACTCTGGAAAATAGCAAGAGAGTAGGGCATCTTGCAACAATTTGTCCAGATTCAGCGACATGTCTAAGGCAAATCAAGCTGTTGTCTCAAAACAGACGGTGGAATTCTTCAGCCTTCATACGGATATGAGATTAGAGTGAATCTTATCCCCATTTCTCTTTCTTGTAGCCATCGACGATGTCATTAACAGGTTGCATTCGGATTCCCATGGCATAAACCAAACCGAGTTGGATTTTGCAGGCGACATAGCAAGCATTTCTTTGAAATACAATTAAATGTATACACGAGATGACCGATAAAGACGCCATCAAAGTTATACAAATATAGGGTGAGGTTATCCAGTTCCCGATCAACATTGGTCATACAGATCTTGAACAAATATTAAAGTTAATATTGTAATAACTTAAGTGAGGAAACTCAACGAGACATAGACGTTTATTTACACGACATCACAGGTACACAAACAACTACTATCTTAGGCACAGTTTTACCATATTGGCTCTCTACTTGGGCGGAAATCGTTTGTCTCCTAATGTCAACATCCTTTTCTAGTCTGGTTACTAGAAGTGCGCATCTCTGCACTAGCCTGGATGGTGGTGTGCATGTAAAAGTCATAACATTACCCCCGTCTAAGCACTTTTCGTCCCGAAAAGAAACACTGCAGCTGAGGTTTGACATTTCAGGTGAAGGTCGATCCGTGGGAGTCACAGGCGGCAGGGAGCGTGTTACCCACGAAGGCATCCGCACTGTTTTCCTCTGGTGCCGCTTTCTCTTTCTCCAGATGCTCAGGCTGTTGTTGCGACGATGACGTGGCCGTTTGACACACAAAGAGATAATGTCGAGCACTGTTTTCTTCAGCACAGCCGTTGATCGGACACGCTGTCTCAGCAGACCTTCCCGACAGACGCCTCTCAAGAGAGCTGCAGGTTCACATGCAGCCAGTTGCAAACAAAGTCCAATGCACCGTAATCATCCTTAGATAACAGTTTCACGTCCAGAAGGTAGGTCTCTTCAGGTTCAAGTGAAAAATGTCTTCCTCTTGACAACTCAGATTTAGAGTGATTTGATTGAAATTTATTAATGCCAATGTCGATTATGATGGTAGAAGTACATATGCCTTGTTGGTGGTTTTCTTGGCATCTAAATTCTATGTGTGATGCGCCGCACGTACAGTTCATTGTAAACTTCTGGATGAAGTTGTCAAGCTTCGAATTTCCCTCGTAAGCACCGGCAGATAGGCAGCGGTCTTTAAGGTCCATAGCAACAGAACAGGCTTGAACGCAGACCCAACGTTGTCTTGATCTGTCCAGCTCATTAAGGTACTGGTAACAGGTACAACAGGAACAAACGCTTCAAGTACGTAACAGACTTCAGTTTCTTCATTTGTCTCTTTCCCTTCGATTTGGTACATCTCGCTGACATCATCACAGGAATCGTTGTCACGTTTCTCGTCTTGAAAGACTTGTCAACAACACAGACACAGACGGCGCTCCAATTCCCAGCGTCTCCGTCACCACTGTTTGTGCAGCCACAGTCATGACCATGCAACTTCGTTACTCCTTTACCAACGAGTCTACTTGAGACATCATTTTATCTACCTTTTCCCCCATACTGTTAATTTGTTCACACATTGCATCAATACCTTCAAGTATCTTGCCAATGAGCTCATAAATTTCCGGTTTAATTTCAAATAAGTAGGTATCTGGATCTTCGTCTTAAATTATCAAGGCTTGCCGAAGACGAGCTGTAAGCCACCAATTATCTCATATCGGTAACGAAGTTCCTTCCTAAGCTCTTTAACTGAGATTTGGTCTTATTGTTTCAAAGCTGCCAATGTAAATCCTACCTCCTCTCGTTGTAATAACTTAAGGGAGGCAACTCAACGAGACATAGACGTTTATTTACACGACATCACAGGTACATAAACAACTACTATCTTAGGCACAGTTTCTCAATATTGGCTCTCTACTTGGGCGGAAATTGCCTGTCTTCTAATGTCAACATCCTGTTCTAGTCTGGTTACTAGAAGTGCGCATCTCTGCACTAGCCTGGATGGCGGTGCGCATGGAAAAGTCATAACAATATATTTAGGCAGTGTTATCTCAAGTGATGGAAATATATATAATGGTGTTGCATGTCGGATTGGAAAGCACTAACCGTCTTTCAATAAGTAAGGCGTATCTGAACAAACAAATCAATTAGCCTGGAGATTAAAATCCACCTTCTCAATACAATCATTGTCTCAACGGCCATCTACGCTTCGAGGCATGGAAGATTGAAAAGAGGCTAAGTAGTGATGACTGAGAAGGATTCTTCGAATCCTCCCGAGATAATTTTACCAATAGAGAAATCTTTTCGCCCACAGGAATTCGCTAAGGGAAGTGGCGATTGAACGTCAATTGACATTTGTGAAGCATATAATGAGTCAAGACGAAACATTTACCAAAGTCAGCCTTAACATGAAAGCCGAAAAAACAAATTAAAAAGCATGGCCGTCCACATCTAACCTGGCGTCAAACCTTTGTAGAAGTCCTAAAATACGTGGGCACCTGCTGACAAGTGGCTGTGAACGTCGCCTTAGACTGATTTCCGTGGAGAATGCTTGCAGCCTTATGCGTCGAATAGCGTGCGAGAGGCTTACACCTATAATATTTTTCATCACATTGCAACAAAAAATGTTACGTTCACCATCCAACTCGTCAGATAAGATGTTTGGAGGAGTGCCTTAAATTCAATCAAAGTTGTCCGGGCGCTAAACCTTTTTCTACATTTCTGGGCTTCAGAAACTCTTTCTCTTTGCGTCTACAACACATAATAAAGTCAAATAGAATTAAATTACGAAGGGTTGGGACATACTGATACTCAATTGTGAGAGAAGTTCAAGGCAGTATTTTTTTTTTAAAGTTTTATTTTGGAAAAGTGCATTTTTCTCACTTGGGTGTCACCCCCTGGTGAATGTCACCCGGTGCGGCCCGCATCCAACGCACCTGCCTAGTGACGCCACTGGGCCCTAGGCTTCTTTTTTCTTGCCTCTTTTTTGGGTATTTCTTTCACCTCTTTTTTAGGGCTCATTTATTTTTTGGGGGGCCTTTTTTAAAAATAAATTTTTATTTCAAAGAAAAAACACATTATTTTATATTAATAATAATACAAAGAATATTTCATAAAAACAAATTTTTTAAAGTAAATAGTTTCAAAAACACATTCCAGGATTTCCAGCATGATCGTGGAGTAGGCTGCAGCAAAGGTCCAGAAAATGATGACAACAAAGGTCTACAAAATGATGACAAAGTCAATTAACAAAAATCTTGAAAATTTTGTCAGATCAAATATTCAAAACAAAAATTATTTTTTAGGGCTTATGAAATATTAAAATTCGTTACTTTTTCCAAAAAAATTTTCCCTTGAGAACCCAAGACAGATAAAGCTCTCTGGGGTCTGTTAGAGTTACACAAATGTACATATTATGAACAATTTGGTTTCTATAATATTACAGAATTCACACAAGTATGCGTATGATAGCATAAAATTATTACATTTCCGAATATAACTCATTTTGAGATTAATCTTTTATAGATTTTGTTTTATAGATACATTTTGTCCATATTGAAATAGTTCTTTTTAACAATTAAGTAGTCCATATGGTCCATCCGCCTCACTATATATCCTGTTCGGGTTGTCTTGAAAATGTATTTTATTTAATCCAAATGTGTTAAAAATATGGTAAATGGACATCTCCCTTACTAAATAGCCTCCTGTGTTTGTTACTATTAATAGTGAATAGTTGTAAAAATGGTATATTTTAATGGAAAAAAACTGTTTGCATAGTTGATTTAAAAAATTAAATTTTTTAAACTTTCAGAAAAGAAAAAAGTAGCCGTTGCATCAGAACTTTAAATGGTCTGAAATATCATGATGTCGGATTTTCAAAATCTTTTCTAGTTTACGAGATCTAAACGGGACTGACGGACAGACATTCCACATAAAACTAAAAGCGTCTTTTCTCCTTTCGGGAGCAGCTAAAAAAGTAATAACAAATCACAATTTATCCTAAATGTGACGAACCTCTTGTATGACGTGTGTGATTGGCTTGTTTGGTGTCTAGGGGATGACTATTTTTGAATTGCCACACATTGGTCCATCAGAGATAAATCGGGAGCAGACACGCATCGAGACAAACAATGGAGAAAGATACCAATAGTGAAAATTTAAAGAGTATTTATTTACATAAATATACAAAGTAGAATAAAATAGGGGGGGATTTGCATCTCGTTAGCAATATTGTATCATCATACTAAGCACTTAATTAGAGAGTAAGTCACTTTTGTCCTATGGGCACAGTAGGGCGGGTGGCCGGCTACCGTGGGCACAAGTGTATTGCGGGCAGAGCTGATCTGCCGTGGGCAGCGTCGTTAGCAGGAGAAGTCCAGTGAGTTGCGGAGATTTGGCGAAACTATGGCGTCTCGCACAGACACGTGGTCTATAGGGACGTCATGTCTAGTACAAACAATAATCTATTGCAAATATAATCTGGGTACAAATGTGCAGCTCAAATTTATACATTGTTGGTCAATAAGTTGAACAATAGTATAAATTTTTTAAAATTTTACCCTAAGAGCTTCATTTTCCAGGCGTTCTAACTCATTTGAAGAACACAAATTAATAAGCGTTAACATTTTTATATCAATATCTCAATCTCATTACAGCTAAAGTCAAAAGCTTGCTGACAGAGTCACTCAATTTTATCACAGCGCCCATCTTATTAATATGCTGAACAAAAAAAAAAACAAAAAAAAAACATACAAATTTTTTACCGAGTATTAAAAATCTGTAGCTTCTTGAACACAGCTGACAGAATTATGTAAGACCAAGTTTGACTTGTGACTAGCATAACAAACTTAATGCGCAACCGGATGCTGTTGTTTAAACAATACCTAAAGGCCATTGTACTGTTCACTCATATAGGAAGCACCATCATAGTATTGGCCTTGCAGTTTATTTAAGTGTGACAAGTCAAAAGCTTGCTGACAGAGTCACTCAATTTTATCACAGCATTAATTATTATTATTTATTATTTATTTCAATTATTAATGATTATTTATTTGTTTTATGTTAATTATATCCCATTTTTAGTCCCTTCCAAGGTGCAACTTTGTCGGACTTTACCCACGTGAGAGATAATCCTTAGTCTATCGCATTTACTGTTTCCGCCCACCTCTTTCGTACCTTCATAAGGTAGGATAAGGTGGGACATATACACTCTTTCACTTCTCGCTCTCGCCGACACCGAGTCTGGACTAATAATTTATTCTCACTCTTAGACGAATACCTGGTGCCTCCCTCATGTGTCTGCCTACTGACCTATTGGATACTATTCATTTGGATCTACTATCCAGTGTCATCTGCCCACTTGACACTACTCAATTGTCTATTGGCCTACCTGCCTATTTGGCTCTACTAATTTGCGCTATCGGCTCTACTTGCCTGCCTATTTGACAGTCTATTTGTCAAAATACTAGGCACGACGTCCCTATAGACCACGTGTCGATGCGAGACGTCATAGCTTTGCCAAATCTCCGCAACTTACTGGACTTATCCTGCTAACGACGCTGCCCACGGCAGATCAGCTCTGCCCGCAATACACTTGTGCCCACGGTAGCCGGCCACCCGCCCTACTGTGCCCACTACAGATATCAGAACTTTGGATTGAGACTCCACAAGAACTGTATCACCGGTGTCCGTCTACCCGCTAGAGCGCCACCTCCAGCTGCAAGACCTCCAGCCAGGAACACAGCCAGCTGCGACATCATTAGGACAACCAGCTAAGTGCAGAGGACAAAGCGACATACTCTCTCATTAAGTGTTTAGTATGATGATACAATATTGCTAACGAGATAGATGCAACCCACCCCCGTATTTTATTCTACCTTGTACCTTTATGTAAATAAATATTTTTAAATTTTTCAACATTTGTATCTCATACCACTCATACACGTCATACACGAGGTCCGTCACAAGTTAAAGCTAGATCTAGACTAGTGACAATCTTGTCTCAAGATAGAATCTAGCAGATGCGTAGCTAGGGATCTGGGGGTCCGGGGGATTGATCTATTTGGGGGCGCCATGCATTTTGACATTCGACATCATTACATGAGATAATGTACTTAATAAATATATAACCCTACATTCAAATTGGTACAGTATATCAGTAAAATTAACACGTCGTGCTTTCTGTGCAACAAAGGCATCTATAACATCATCTTCATCAATTGTGTCTGGTATTTGTGACTCCACCGACATTAAAGCCATTCTAAGCCTATTTTGTGTCATTGCGCTCCTGAGATAGTTTTTGATTAACTTGAGCTTTGAGAATTATCTCTCACATGACGCAATGGAAGTGGCCTGAGTTAGCAGTATTCAAATGGATGTTGCAAGGTTTGAGCACATCTCATTACCATATAAAGCCAGCTTCCTCAATATGTCAATTGATGATTGTGGCACTGGTTTGTTGATGAAAAGTGCTCGTGCATCAATAACATCGTTGAACAAGCAATTTACCTGTATTTCATCAAACAGGGAACAGTAACAAATATTTTCATCAGCGTGTCATCATTCATAGACTTCAAGAGGTGTTTTGGTTCAAGAAGAAACCTAAAGGTGTCCACGTGGTTTTCCAGCCTTTTAAATCTGTCCTTTGTTTTCATATGAAGTCTGTCTAGAACTTCTGTTGCAACACGTTTGAATTGCAGTTCTATTGACACTCCTACATCAAAACTCAACTCCCCATCAAGTTGTTTTGATTAAAGGAAACCCTAGCATTCACTACCTTCTCTTACTCTTTCGATGGATCTAGTGATCAGTTTCGTCAGTTTCTCATCAATTTGCCAAAACCATGAAAAGGTTTTTATTTCTTCAGCAGCTTTCGCATGTGCATTCCAGACATTCCACTGCATGAAGAAAATTCTGTGCATTGCCTCTAGTGTCCATTCTTTTAGTTGTTGATTCAGAAAGTTTCTCCAACAACTTGATGATTTTGTCGGGATGCAAGGTAACTGCCGACGTAACTTCTTCTCTTCTTTTTTAAACTCCAGGTTACATCTTCTTTCAGTTTGGCCCATCTCTGGGGTGAATTGAAAAAAAAGTTGAACAATTAATGTACAGTTCCAAAAAAGGTAATAATTGTTGGATCTATCTCAGCAGAATGGTAAAATTCCAGGTTCAGAGAGAATTTCCATACGGACAATAAAGATTATTATTATTATTATTATTATTATCACAGTTCAGAAATGTTGCCTTTGGATTTATGTCTAAGAGACGTTTATGCAGGCCAGACAGACGGCCACTCTTTGTGGCTGCGTTTTCATAGGTTTGACCTCTACACAGATCAAAGTCCAGTCCAATGTTTTTAAGAGTTTTCAGAACAAGTTCTTCATACTGTTGTGCATCATGTTTCAAAATTTCAAAGTAACCAATAAATAACTCTTTTATTTCGAAACTATCAACATCCAATAAATAAACTATTAGGGATACTTGTTCTTGATGAGAAACATCTAGGATGGAATCAAGCATTAGAGAAAAGTAACAAACTTCCTTGACTTTCCCAACAATTGATTCCCTAACTTTATTGCCCATCTAGTTTACTAACTTATCTTGAATTTCTGGTGACAAATAAATGTGTCTGCCCATATTCGATTCTATGTAAACTGGTGTTTTGTAACTTCATCAAATTCTGCAAGAAGTTTCAAAGATGCTAGGAAGTTCCCAGGACTGTGTAAATTCAGTTTTCTGCTGTGATCATGTAAGCTTGAGTTTGTTTTTGCTAAATACTTAATAGCTGCTGCTACACGCTTCAGAATATCTCTTCAATACTGCTGATGTTTTCAAAATTTGGGCATGAAACATATGTGACAGTTCATCTTGTTCTGCCTCAAGCACTATTTCTGGCATTGAAAGCCAACAAAATGCATATTCTGATTTTGTTTATTTTAGGTGAGATTTTAATACTAAACATTCACTTGCATCAGCGAAGCCAAGGGGGTTTTGAGTTTTAAAGTTTAAAACCCCCTTTCACGGGGTTTTTGCAGTTAAATCCCTTAAAGGACAATATCCGAATTCCAAGAGCACAGTTAAGAAAGATTTTGATTTTAAAACCCCCTCTAAAATTTACGATAAGCCTCCTCTTCAATAACAAAAGAGAGAATTACACACTCAAAATTCTATGAGCGTAGTCAAAGGGTTTTGAGTTTAACCCCACCCCCTCTCTCTTCAGTAGGGTTTGAAACTAAAAAATACCTCATTAAAAAAAGCAAATTACGCACTCAAAATGTTATGAGCGTAGCTAAATGGGTTTTGACTCAGTTTTGAGTTTAAACCCCCTTCAGCGGGGTTTGAAACTAAAAATACCTCTTCAATATGAAAAAAAAAATTAAATTGTGCACTCAAAATGTTATGAGCGTAGATAAATGGGTTTTGACTCAGTTTTGAGTTTAAACCCTCCACCAGAGGGGTTTGAAGCTAAAAAAATACATCTTCAATGTAAAAAAAAAAAGCTAATTGCGCACTCAAAATGCTATAAGTGTTGCTAAAAAGGTTTTGAGTTAAAACCCCCTCCAGAGGGGTTTTGATACTAAAAAATGCCTCAATATAAAAAAGAAAATTACACACTAAAATTATTTGAGCGTAGCCAAGCCTATTGGAGGTTTTGAGTTTACACATTTCTACCAGTGGCTGGGCTCCATTGATAAAGTACAGTGACTTGAGTGGAGCTCAACAAAGATGGCTTTTAGGAGACAGATTTTAGGAGTCAGTTATAGAGATCGGATCTAAATCATGGAAATCCTATGCCGAACTGGGAGTCGACTCCTTAGTAAGATTGTGACAGAGCGTCGCATGGGGTTTGCAGGACATGTTGTGCGACAAAATGAATTACGAGTTGCTATGACATCCTAGTACAACTTGGCGCAATTTATTTATGGAGGTCCTCAGAGCAGATGTAAAGAGGCTTCAGACATTACCAGTGACAGATTTTTGTGGACAAAGCTTGACGGCAAATGCGCCGAACGGCGCAGGAGGGTCTAAGTCAGTAAGAATAGCACATTAGGTGTTTGAAATAAAACTTTTTAATAGCAGGAAAATGCACTGTAGATATCCCAGAATATGCATTCTCTTGGCTTTCAATACCAGAAATAGTGCTTGGCGGCGGGGCTCCGCCCCGCGCTGCGGAGCTCCTTGCGTTCCCCAAGGCCCCTGGTAGCAGTGGCGGGGAGACAACAATTTTTCCACTAACTCCAGGAAGAACATATTCTAGGGCACAATAAACATCTTCCAAAGGAATGAAGGGTCAGAATGTAATAAAGATTATGTACACACACACATACACATACACATTTTTTTTCTTTTTTCGCCAGAGGGGGGGGGGAGAACCCCCCCCCCCCCGAAAAAAAATCCTAGCTACGCCCATGCAATGCATTATTACAGAATTTAATATACAGATTTACTTATACTAATAAATAGTTATAATTTAGCTCTATACGTTGTTAGCAAATAACGTTACAACAAAACTATGATACTTTGTGTGCAATAGTAAAACAGAACCTACCTAAATAAATTGTAAATAGAGAGCAAATAACTATATTTATTGTTGTATATACACATCAATGGTTTTATATTATATAACCTTCGTAACTTCTTCTATAGAGAAATGACTTTTGTAATATGGAGGAAGATACTTTATGTAGGTTAATATTAGTTGCAATACATTTTTGATACCGATTAATTGAATTTTAGAAAAATGATTTTAAAAATTCAGAAACACCACAAAACCTCCGATTAGTTTCTAGCACGTAAAACAGTCGAGTATTCGATAGAAGTGAAATTATTGTAGATATCTTAGTTTTAGGTAACACATTCTAATGGTATTTGCATTATATTATTATTGTTACATACATTTCATTTATAAGATTATATTTCTAAGTGATGTTCATGAAAGGGGGAGGGGGCTAATAAAGTAATTTGGCCCGGGCGCACGTTTGGCTCACTACGCTTCTGGCCGAATCAGAGACCCCATTGGCAGCGAAAAACATTTTGTGAATTACTCACTTTGAGCACGTGAGAGGAAGAGTGAATTTTAAGGTTGCCTTGTCCCCGTACAATGACAGCCTTTGTTTTGGACATGTACCAGTTATCTCTCTATGAAATCCTTGTTCCTATCGCTTTCGTGCAGAACTCTGCATTGAGAAAGAATGTGTTCTATTGTCTCGTCGTGTTCTATTGTCTCGTCGTCCTCCATGCAATGGCGACACCGTGTGTCGTAATTCTCCTTCCACCGTCCGAGGTAATCACCATTTGGAGTGTCCGACTCGGAACTGGGCTAGGACCGCCTGTTCCGCACGATGAAGTTGCCACCATGCATCTCTTTTGTCTGGTCTACTCATTGCCCTGTGAAGATCACGTTCCTTGTCCGAAGAATCCCAGCCATCGTACCAAAGTGCCAACAAACGTTTGTCGGCTAAGATCGTACACTTTGGTAAGTGCACGGTTCATCATGCTCGAGCGCCGTTGCGACCGCGGTTTTTGCGAGGTGGTCAGCCAAGTCGTGGCTGGCCACTCCACAATGGGCGGACACCCATTGTAAAGTAATGCTCACTCCGAATCGAAGGAGACGTTCTCTGACCGTTAGGACGTCCCATACCCTTCTGAGACCTTCGTCTAGCCCCTCTAAGGCCTCTAGTACGGACATTGAATCCGTGAATAGAACTATGTCGTTGGCTGACGCAGCCCCGTTACGTATCTTCGTTTCCACCCAATCCAGTGCCGGGAACATTGCTTCCAATTCAGTCTCGAGGCTGCTTTTCCCCTGACAGGATCCCCTGAGCTCGTCACTTTCGGAAGTGCCAGAGAGTTGAACTACCGCTCCGTACCCAGCTTTCACAGTGCCCTCGAGCGTCTGCACAGAGCCGTTTGTGTAGATGGTGGTTACTCCGGCTGGATATGATGCGATAGTCTCTCTAGCTGCTTGTAGTAGCCGTGTGGCTGACTCTGCCTAGTCACCACTGGGTCAAGTTGGCTCTTCCGTATCGTCGTCATGCCGAGAGCCTCCATCGGGAAGAAAGAACCGGGCGGGGAAAAGAGCAGCCCGCTCCACCGGCAGATTCGCCTCTCCGACCAACCCACGTGCCACATGCATAAAGCAGGGCCGGTTTTTTGAGGCGTCTCCTACCCTCCCAGTTGTCGACCAGACTTCTGAGTGGCCATCCATCTTTCAGCCGCATATATCTCTCGTGAGCTGGTATGAAGGCTCGCTCTCTGCGCAATTTTAACGGTGGGACGTTTGCCATAATCTTGCCAGCGGCAATTGGCGTTGTCCTAAATGTTCCACAGATTTGTCTTATGGCTTGGCTCTGAACAACATCTAGGCTTGCTAGAGTCATTTGCAAAGCCAAGACCGAACAGGAAGACTGTAATCCAAGTGAGAGCGTACTGCTCCCATGTACAGACCTCTCAACACATCCGCTCTCGCTCCCCACTTCGTTCCAGCTAGCTTCTTTACGATGTTCAGTTTCTCGAAAGCTGTCTCTCGCACCTGCTGAATATGATCGCACATAGTCAGTTTCTGATCGAGTATAACCCCTAGGTACTTGGGCTTTTTATACTATTCCAGAATTTTGCCATCCATTCGTAGCTCAACAGCCTCCTTCAATAAGTCAAGACCCAGCGTAAACCATAAGTAAACCGACTTCGAGTGGTTTACCCCAAGGCTCCACATTCTGGCGTAGCAAGATAAAGTTATTAATGCCTGCTGGAGAGTGCCAATTAGCTGCTGGCGATCCCTCCCCGACTCCCCCAACACAATATCATCCGCAAACAACAGCTTCTGACATTGCAAGAGGGCCGGCAAGTCGTTGATATAGACAAGAAATAGCGCACAGCTGAGTGCCGATCCCTGCGGCACCCCCTGCTCGAGTGGAAGTTTCCTCGACATGTGCTTACCAACACGTGTCTGTACCGTTCTTTACGTAAGGAAATTTTGTATCCACCTAAGCATGTGTGAACCGAGATACTAATGTAAACTATAAATTCAAAAAAACTGAGATTCTTCAATAATAAATACAAGATTATTTGCAGACGATTGCATAATATATAGAACAATAAAAACAACACAACATAAAGAAATTTTACAAAGAAAATTAGATGAATTACAAAAATATGAATCGAATTGGAGCATAACTTTCCACCCAGAAAAATGTCAGTTATTAAGAGTAACACAAAAAAATGAAACAAATTAATTCCAATTACCTTATTTGTGGTAAACCAGAAACACGGTGTCACGTACACAGTATCTATTTTTAGCTCGTCAAGTACCTCGGGTTTTTTCCCACGTGGAGATATGTTAATTAGTGTAACTTGGGCTGCATTTATTGGTTGGCACTGCAATGAGCTGCCTGGGAGACGTGACGTAGCTGGAGCCCGGGAAAAGTTCTGGTTTTTTAGTCAGTCATTATATGGAACTTGGACGTGGAAACATCTACTAATGTCTTGTATTAGAACTCAATTATATTACTGTGTAGATCTATCATTTTATTCAAGTACGTTTAACTTCGATTTTCTTCAACTTGAGAATAGTTCTACTGTGTTCAAAGCTCAGTTTGGTTATCGATATCTTATCTTATCATAGATATAGATCTACGATCGAGTTTTCACTATAACTCTCGAGATCTAATATTATTATTTTGTATTGGCATTGGCAATAAGACCAATATCATTTAACTGGCACGATACATAAGCCCAGTAATATTTAGCTGGCATAACATAAGCCCAGTATTATTTAACTGACACAGTAGATAAGCCCAGTATCATTTAACTGGCATTAGTATTATAGATAAGCCCAGTAGCGATTACCTGGCACTATAATCTATCAAGTAGACATTTCTACTATTTGATATCAAGTCAATCGTACACAACAACGACTTTAATACTACAAGTTCTACTAGATCTACAATCTCAAGAGAGAGAAAGTTCATAGCCTTGCACGGCTCAGCAATATTTCATTAACCTGATACGGTTGTATAAATCTACACTTCCTACAACGACTCCAGTAGTAGACATAATCCTACTGTTCAGGATTATTAGCCAGTGACGGCATAACTAACATTATTACATTCAAAAAGTACTATATTAATATATTCAAGTTCATATATTATAAAACACAAGAACTATACAATGGATTCAAAGCCTAGAGATAGAACACAAAGAATGTAAGAATTTCTTGACAAAGGAAAAATATTGAAATTACTGCCACATGAATTAATGGCCTGGGCAAAAGAGCAAACAGATATAGACGAAGAAAAAGAAGCAAAGCTACGTCAAGAAGATAAAGAAATTGAAGAAAAACGAAGACAAGAAGATAAAGAAATTGAAGAAAAACGAAGACAAGAAGAAAAACAAAGACAAGAAGATGAAGATATTGAAGAAAAACGAAGACAAGAAGAAGAAAAACGAAGACAAGAAGCAGAAAAACAAAGACAAGAAGCAGAAAAACAAAGACAAGAAGCAGAAAGTCAAAGAGAATATGAGACAAAGAAACGGCAAGAAGATAAAGAAGCTGCTGAAAGACAAAGAGAACATGAAAGAGCACAAATGGAATTTGAAAAATTGAAAATGCAACATGAAGAGAATAAACTAAAGTCAGACTCAAAATCAACAGAAGCCAACACTAATCAAGCAATTTCCAATGTCTTTGATCGATATAAACTCATGTCAAAGATTCATTCATACAATGAGTCTACAGACAACATGGACTCATACCTTACTAGATTCGAGGAATTAGCAACAACGTCTGGTTTACCAGAAGACCAGTGGTCAAGTTCCCTCCTTAGTTTACTGACAGGAAAAGCAGTTGACATTTGTTCGCAGTTGTCGGTCAACGAGCGCAGTGATTATCATGATATCAAAGAAGCTTTATTACGCCAGTACGGTGCAACGTCAGACAACTATAGAAAGAAATTCTATAGCTCAAGACCAAAACAAGATGATGATCCTCAAATTTTCGTTTCCAACATGACCATGTGGTTCGACAGATGGATATCTCTTGCTAAAGTGGAAAACACTTATCAAGCTATCAGACAACATATTATCATTGACAATATCACGCATGCTTATTCAAAAGACATCCAATCTTATATAATTGAAAGAAGTCCTTCTGATATTCCAACGTTAACCAAAATAATCAGACAATATAAAGCTGCTTATCCAAACAAGCCAGTCAAACCAGCAGCAGATGAAAACTTTGTCTGTTTTTCAGAAGACAAACGAATTTCACAGTATACAAAATATGACAAAATAATTTGCAATAGATGCAACAACATAGGACATTTTGCTTCTCAATGCCGCACCAGGATTATTGAATGTTCATATTGTCATATGAAAGGTCATCAAGCCCATGAATGCAGAAGAAAGCAGTTCAGCACCAGCAATCCACACCATGGCAAACAAGCTACAAGAAATCAAAAATATACTGAAAGACCTCGTTACAGAAGCCACTCTCAAGACTCTAGACCACGACACGTATATAAGAAGAACTTTTCTAACAGAAATGATAGAGATGAACATTCAACCATGACTGTCATAGCGAAAACAAATGGTCTTAAATTCTATCCAGGTTGGGTAGGAAATCAAAAAGTACAGGTGCTACGTGACACCGGAAGCACATCTATATTAATCAAGAAACGTTTTGTCAAGTCAAACCAACTAACAGGCAAATCAGTTCAAGCCACAGCATTCAATGGCACTGTCAGCAGTCTACAAGAAGCCATAATACACATTAAGACACCATTCTTTAGCGGTCCAACCGAAGCCTTAGTTGTCCGCGACTTACCAGTTGACTTAATCATCGGCAACATTGAAGGAGTCAGAGACTGCACACCACAAGAACTTTTAGAGTGGGCAAATAACATTGAACGAAATCAAGATTGTTATGCAGTAGTAACCAGATCAATGACCAAACCCAAAGAACAATTTTCATCCGAACGAGGAAGCCAAAATGAATCAATACCTAAGACCATTCAAAACGAAACAGATACAGTGATCAGAGCATTACCTGAAAATAACGATGTACTGCCACAATTCCAACATGATGAATTCAAACATGAACAGAAGATCGATTCATCATTGCAAAGACTTTATAAGAAGGCGCAAGCAAACAAACAATCAAAATTCACAGATGAACCATATTTTTTAGAATGGCATTCTTATGAAGAACAGTCACAATAAGAACGAAACAATACAACAAGTACTTGCACCTCAAAGATACAGAAGAGAGATATTGGCAACAGGACATAATCTTCCACATGCAGGTCATATGGGTGTAACCAGAACGAAGAAAAGAATCCTTCAAGAATTCTATTGGCCAAGCATCACCAAAGATGTCAAGAAATATATCAGCTCTTGCCATGTTTGCCAAATGAAAGGTCCTAAAATCAACAGAATACAGGCACCAATTCAAGCAATGGAACTGACAAACAAGCCTTTTCAAAAAGTGTCAGTCGATCTGATAGGTCCTATGCCAGTAGCTTTAGACAGAAATCACAAGTACATCTTAACTCTGGTTGATACATGTAGCAGATGGCCTGAGGCAATTCTTTGGTCAATATAGCAGCACTTGACATTACCAGAGCTTTGTCAGAAATATTTTCTAGAAAAGGTTTCCCAGAAGTCATCCTTTCTGATATAGGCACACAATTCACAGCAGATATAACCAAAGCCTTTATGAACATGTACAAGGTCAAGATGAAGTTCACAACGCCTTACCACCCTCAAAGCAACGGTCTATGTGAACGATTTAATGGTACTCTGAAGAAAATCCTATCGAAAATCGCTCAAGACAATCCACAAAACTGGGATGTACTTTTACCTGCGGCACTATTCGCTTATAGACAATGTCAACAAGAAACTACAGGTTTCTCGCCTTTTGAGATGATATTTGGCGCCAACCCAAGAGGACCCATGTCAATACTCAAAGAATCACTCATACAACCAGATTCAAATTCACTAGAGTCCAAAACAGCATGTCATAGATATCAGAAACCTTGTCATATCAGCATGTCAGCAAGCTAAAGAAGCCACAGATAAAGCTAACATAAATACTCAAGCAAGAGTCAACAAAACCAGAAAACTCAGACAATTTGAGCCAGGAGACAAAGTATGTTTATTGTTACCAGATAAGAACATCAAGCTATTTATCAAATGGCAAGTTCCATTCTCAGTACTCGAAAAAATCACAGATGTTGATTATGAAATTGAAATTCATAACAAGAAGAAAATATACCATATCAACATGCTACAAAAGTACAATACTGAAACAGATGATGATACAAGTACAGAACAAACAGAAAGAGTTATGTCATGTTTGTCAGTCATACCTGAAGAAGAAGAAAATGATATGGATGATTGCAATGATTTCATAATGCCAGATACACCAACGAAGCAAACTGAATTTTGGCATGATATCAAAATTGATAAATTATCACCTCAGAGAAGACATGAATTGACAAACATTCTCAAAGAACATTCAGAAATATTTACAGATGTTCCAGGAAAAACTTCTATTGTCGAACATGAAATCATACTTACAGATGCCAAGCCTACAAAATCAAGACCTTATCCTTTACCAATACACTACAGAGATTTCCTTTAACAAGAAATTAATCAACTGTTAGAACAAGGCATCATAGAACATTCTAATTCACCATATGCTGCACCAATTGTACTTGTCAAACGTAAACAAGCATCAACTCCAAGAATGTGCGTCGACTTCAGACAATTAAACAATATAACTCGCCTTGATTCATATCCCATGCCTAACCCTGAAGATCTTATGACACAATTTTCAGAGGCAAAATTTTTCACCAAACTAGATTTATCTAGAGGTTATTACCAGATTCCTATGAAGGAAGAATCAAAACCATTTACAGCCTTCACAACAGCTTTCGGACTATTTCAGTTCAACTACATGCCATTCGGATTGGTCAACGCCAGCAGCACCTTTAACAGAGCTATACATAGAATACTGAACCAACGAAAAGACACAGTATCTTACATAGATGACATTTGCATATTCCATAAAACATGGAATGAACACATGAAAGGATTACATGAAGTCTTCAACATGATACAACAATACGGCTTCACGATAAAACCCAGCAAGGTAGAATTAGCCATGACTGAAGTATCTTTCCTAGGTCATAGAGTTAGCTACAACTCAATTAGACCACAAGAAGATATCATCAAACGCATTTTACACATCAAAGTTCCTACAACTAAGAAGCAAGTTAGAAGCATTCTGGGACTGTGTAATTTTTACAGAACATTTATTCCTAATTACACAGCACTCACATCAACATTGACCAACCTCACCAAGAAAGGTCAACCTATCAAGATTTCATGGTCTACGGAACTACATGCCACAATTGAGAATATCAAAGCAACTTTTTCCAGAGACAGTATACTCAAACTTCCAAACCGAGAAAAGCCTTTTCATCTCGCCACTGATGCATCTTCATCAGCCATTGGAGCATGTTTAATGCAGGATTACCAAGGTACTTTACATCCTGTATTTTTTATCAGCAGGAAACTCTCCCAAGCCGAAACTAGATACTCCACTATTGAACGTGAATGTCTGGCCATTGTCTGGGCCATTTCCAAATTCACCAAATATTTATTGGGTGCACACTTCACACTTCTGACAGACCATGCACCACTAGCTTTTCTGAACTCAAAGAAGATGGCAAACGGACGAATAACACGTTGGAGTCTACAACTCAAGGACTACCAGTTTGATGTCAAGACAATACCAGGTCACTTGAATGTATTTGCTGACACACTGTCCAGATGTATATAGTTAATTACTTAGTTTCGTCATTACATTTTCTCTTCACAGATACTTTATTATCAAATCAAGTTTGTAATATGTTTATCCAAAATATCTTCGAAGAAAAGATACTCATCTTTATCATATTTTATTATAGTCTTATTTCATTTCGAATGTGACATCAACTGTACAGTAACTTGTTAATGTTTAAAGACATTATACATATTTTTTATGAACCATGATCAAAAATGTGATTACATAATACAACTTACTATGTAACTACAAATATCTTGTAGCATCTCAACCATTTTTTATTTTTTGGATATGTACACATTTTCACATTAGTACTAACCAAATGAGTTATAATGTCATAATTATTTTTCATGTATTAATTTATACGCATTTCTATTACCATACAAATGCTTAAGAAAGCGGGGGGTAATATGTCACGTACACAGTATCTATTTTTAGCTCGTCAAGTACCTCGGGTTTTTTTCCACGTGGAGATATGTTAATTAGTGTAACTTGGGCTGCATTTATTGGTTGGCACTGCAATGAGCTGCCTGGGAGACGTGACGTAGCTGGAGCCCGGGAAAAGTTTTGGTTTTTTAGTCAGTCATTGTATGGAACTTGGAAGTGGAAACATCTACTAATGTCTTGTATTAGAACTCAATTATATTACTGTGTAGATCTATCATTTTATTCAAGTACGTTTAACCATTGTAATTATTTGTGAATAGCTTTTTCAAGTTCTGAATTAAAGTAATTGTTTTAGACGAAGAGAAGTTTCTTCATTGAATATAGTAACATACTTAGATCGACTTAGCGAATGACAACTTCTAGATGATCAACTGGCAACATTTTGAATGATCGTATTATCAACTAGATCTAGCTACTTCTATACAATCATCTTATTAAAAGAAGATTTAAAGATCCTCGGCAATCACGATCATCGTTAGTGTGATACAGGTCAAGATAATCTTCAACGTGACATCTATCATTGCATCTTCATAGATCTTGACATCTGACATCCATATTAATTGATGATCGTGATACACGGACTAAAAGCGCAAAATACCTAGGTGTTATAATAAATGAAAAACTGTCATGGAATCCCAATATTCATGAAACTATCAAAAAATCAAACAAAGCATTAACAAAAATTCTATAAATCAAATAAGAACATAAAACTAAAATGTTATTTAACCTTGGTTAGGCCAATAATAGAATTTGCATCCTCTGTTTGGGGCCCCTCAACTCAAGAAAACATTAAGAAACTGGAACAGACACAAATAGAGCAGTGAGATAAATCACAAACGAATATTCACATTTGACTAGATTAACACCTTTAGGATAGAAGGATTAAAGTAAAGTAGCAATTATGCATAAAACATTAAACCATAATCTTCAAATGCAAAAACAAAATTTAATAATATACTCAGAAAGACAAACATTCCTCTTTCCGAATGCTAGGACAAATTTGTACAAATGCTCTTTCTTCCCTAGCGCTATTAGAGCATGGAATGGGTTGCCTGAGCTAGCCAGGAAAACCAGTGACTTGGCAGAATTTAGGTCATTGGTTAATATGCATGACTAAATGCATGACGCATAGGACGTAATCATCTTCCAATTTGAAGTAACGTCTGTATTATATAAGATAAGATTTAATAAAGCTTTAATTCTGGAACTAGGAATCACTTATTAATGTACTTAAATTTAAACAAATTTAATAATAAGGCTTATCTTCGAATCAGAAAATTAATGAGGAATGCAGTATTTCCCTTGGCTACACAGCCTCAGCTGTGACCTACATATTTTGCACACCAGAGCAAGCATAACAATTGTCCGTCGGTGGTCGATTAAGAATTTTTTTTCGCTGTCTGCGTCTGTTCTTGGTAGCGGATTTTCTTTGGTCTCAAATTTGTATCTGGTGGCCTTTGTGACCTCCAGCTGTCTCGTTCTGAAGCCGCATGCAATCTTATCGCTTGCAAACAAATTTACTGGCGTCATTTAAGCTCACAATTGAATATTTCGTTCTTTAAATACTTTCGACCATCTACGTCTTTCCGTATTTGGAAACAATCTATCTCTCCTTTTATGGACTGGAATTAACTTGCCACAATGACATTGTGATGCAAACATTCAATCAATGAAAGCATTAAAAATTTGTTATTCTAAATGACCTTGCGCTGCAGTAACACAATCTAAAAATAAACTTAATGCAGCAACCGCTTTATGTTACGTGACATTATGTATGTATGTATGTATGTATGTATGTATGTATGTATGTATGTATATCATATTTGTAAGTGTATGTGTTAATGAATGAATGATTGAAAATGAATGAATGAAAATGAATGAAAATGAATAATCACGAGCTATTGGTCTCCACTGTCCGAAGGTTGCGACGTCGCAGATCAGTGTTGAGACCTACAATTACGAATGGTATAAGCTCAAGCCGGGCGGACCTCTCTTCTGTCTCTGATGTCAATACTATTTTCCCTTCTCCTCGGATTGATGGTACATAACATAGTAGAGTATTTGAGAACCACTTTACTTAAATATAATTAGTTGTATGCATTTTAGTTACTTGTGCATTTTGTGTATTTTCTAAATCCCCTGGACTATTATTAATTTACCTAGCTACATACTTATGACTAGTATACTTTTTATTATCCTGCTAAACACATAAGCTCGATGAGACTTATGTTTAATGACTTGGTGTGTGTTAAATATCATGAGCCATCAATCTATCTAAATCTAGTATCAACATTAATACGCCTCAGTGGCCAATACATTTGTACTGAGTAAATCTAGACTAGAATGTGTGGTAATTATTCACACACATATTTTGCTATTTAGCACTTAATAACTTATCTCTGATAAATTAGCCATTACCAAAAACCTTAAAATACACTAGTAACTATTTAATCCTGGCAGGAAATTATTTTAATTTTTTGTGCCTGATGTTAGATTATCTACCAAGTTTTAATGTTACCAAACTATTTTAAAACATCTGTAACTCAATAATGTTTTCTTTAGGGAGTCATCATCATATAGACAAGATTTAGATCTATCTATAGCAGGCATGTTAAACTCGTTAAGGTGTATAGGCCGCATACATTCCACTATGGCCTAAGGGGCCGCAGCCAAAAATCAGTTGCAAAACAGCTTACTAGTCTTATGTACATTAGAAACAATACAATAGAATCCAATAATTAATGGCATACCTGTCCCTTAGTTAGCTAAATTTGCAGTACAATTTGGTAATTAAAAATTACTATGATTGCGCATTTTTTTCTTTGTCCTTGTGAGCTTGCGCTCCCAGAGCTATTTTTTTAATTGTATTTACATAGGCTATAGCTGTTCTGTATTTTCTTTTTTATAGGTTTGTGTCAGATTTTATAATTGTACTTCTGCATATTTTTATATGGGTTAGTGCGGGATAGTATATATATTGCTATGTACATGCTGTCTTAAAACAGTTGAGTGGACAGTTGACCAGCGGTCAGTAAAGTATATGCTACGAAAATAAGGGCATTCCGATGATCTAGAGGTTAGTTTCGCTTGGCGCGTTATCGCTAGGCGGTGATGTCGAATCCGGAGTCACAGGTTCGAGCCTCGGTCGGCGCATTCCCTTATTTGCGTAGCATTTTAATTCATATTTTCTCTCTTAAAAACTTGGTCCCTGGTGCTGTTATTCATTTATGTTTAATATATATATGTATCATTTGGTTCAGCACCTAGCTTCAACTCTATGTTTACATTTACAGCATTATTGCTCGTACCCACTGAAGCTTCTATATGTAATGTGTTTATGTTGTCCACTTGTCTTTGTGAGAGATATACAATTAGATATAGCCATCGTTTGTCTAATACATGCCTAACGGCTGTCTGTGTAGGCTCTATCGAAATTGTTAGTGAACGGATGCTGCGAGGGTGGGGATTGTGACCTTTGACCACTGGGGTGGTAATTTGCATACGGGCGAAATGACTCTGGATCAGAAGAATGTTTTTTGGACATTCCGATGGTCTAGAGGTTAGTTTCGCTTGGTGCGTTATCGCTAGGCGGTGGTGTCGAATCCGGAGTCACAGGTTCGAGCCTCGGTCGGCGCATGCCCTTATTTTCGTAGCATTTTAATTCATATTTTCTCTCTTAAAAACTTGGTCCCTGGTGCTGTTATTCATTTATGTTTAATATATGTATGTATCATTTGTTTCAGCACCTAGCTTCAACTCTATGTTTAATAGTAAGGTACTAAGGCTAAGGTATTCTTGTTTTAGTTTTAGTTATGGTTGGTGTAGTAGTAGAATATTGTAGATCTAGACTAGTTTATTGTAGTGTGTTGGTGTAGATCTAGGTTTAGTGTAGTAGTTGTAGTGATTTAGTTAGATAGTTGGTTTTATCAGTTTGTGTTAGATAGTTGGTTTTTTTAGTTTGTTGGTGTTTGTAGTGGCGTAGATTTAGAGGGTTTTAGTTAATTGCTGGGTTCAGTAGTAGTGGTTAGTCAAGTTAGTGTATATATTGTTACGAATCTCCCTATCCAGGCTCGCTGCAAATTGCACCAAACGACACCACCAACTTAAAGAACTTGACAACTCTGGGCTTCAAAATAACGTAATAGTTTAATGTCAATAAATAACAGCCAACACTGTACAATTGGCAGCACGTAACACAAGACTGTACAAATATCTCTCCGCCGTATCAATTCTTGCACTGGTCTCTCTGTCTCGTCTCGGACTTGTACTGAGCCGTTGTAACGAACTGTAGATCTGGAAGTTGTGACTGACTCGTCTCTGATACCTTCGCTCTTTAAATAGGGTCCCTGCTGGCCTTCTAGAACCGGGCAGAACGTCGCTCGACCATTCTGGGTGGTCATATGACTACATCCCTCGTGACGCTCCTGAGCTCTGTTCACGACGCCGATCCTACTCGAACCTTCATGTTGACAGTCGTCTCGGTTGACCGCTCGTCTAGCGCTGGCCTGGGGCGATTTGCGTCTGCTGACTACACACACACCACTACCCCCATCTGTGCCACCACCAGGTTTATAACACTATTATATTTTATTATTGATTTATTTTAATGTAAATAAAGTTTCATTTTGTCTCATTTAATTTCAATTTAAGTTTGTTCATAGCTTTCATTTAGTTTAGGTTAGTATGTCTGGTTACTTAGGCGACTCTAGCCCCTTGGTCGTAGACTGAGGTGTCTAAGATTGAGCCCACCCAGTAGCGCTAACATCTGCCTACTGCTAATAAAATTAATGCTGAGCAGAGAAAAGGTTCCCACTCAGCGCCTCCTGAACTGCTCACATCCTGATGCTTGACGTCTTTCTGGGATACAAGTTTATTAATATCAGGTGAAAGTTTGTTTGCCATTGACACTATCATCACTGACGACAAATTTTGATCAGATAATCTCGAACGATGAGGTGATTTGTAGCTATCATTTAAAAAAAAAGAACTGCCCACAGAGATCGGTGCTTGCAAAAATAGCTAGAATTCTGGCTGCAATTTTTCACAATTGAACGTACCGTTTAGGTAAATAACTAAATTTTTGCGCAGCCACTTCTTTATATTTTGCTTTCAACAAGGAATCTAACTGCTATTCTATCAGCTCTAGTTGCAAATTACCAGCAGCATTTTCAGAAGCAAATGAAAATGGAGATAAAACAACGAAAATTCTTGCTCGTATGAAACGAAGTCATGAAGACGGCCATTGAAAGCATTAATACCAAATATTGTAGTCGTATTTAATCTTTTTAGTTTCTGACACGTTGAGAAGTGATCAAGATTTTCTATTCATATTTGGTTTATCCACAGTCGTAATTTTGCATGACAGCACTTCACATGATCACACGCAGTTGTGACAATTTTGTCTTTACTTTGAAGTTTCAAATTTAAGTCTTGCAGGTGACCAGTGAGATCAGTTGCAAATGCCAAATCCTGAATCCATTCGTCAGTAAGGAAATGTTCAACAGGTTCACCTTTCAAGTTCAGAAACAATACAATTTCCTCACGCAGTACAAAAAATCTCTTCAATTCTTTATGACAAGAGAGTTAGCAAATTTTGTGTCCAATTTCATACAGAAACATTGAACATTGGCGATGATTTAAGCCACTGGCACTGATAAAATTGATAGTGACTGAAACCAGTCTTATGACATGTTGGAATAGTAATTGCTTTGTGCGCTATGTTTCTTGGTGAATGATGCACTGAAAATGAGCAGATTTTAAATTAGCATTAGTCTCTTTTATTTTTTGCAAGTGCGCCATCAGTTGTTCGACTAGCTAGCTTTACCAAAGGTAATTTGTACTGCAATATCACCTGTTATTTAGTTTCTTATAGTTATGTTTTTTGTTTAGTGTAATGCACAAACTGTAAGACAAATTTCCATACGGACAATAAAGATTATTATTATTATTATTATGTTAGAAATGAACATAATGGCATTTTCTGGCGCTGCCAGGGTCGAGTTTTGCTAAAGAGAAACAAAATTCATCGTAGTCCCTTTAACAGCTTCCACTGAGGTATTTTCTGGTGATGTGGCAGGTCTGCAGCAGTACCGCCCTCTGACAGGCAACGAAGATGTTCCTAGGAATGTTAAGGGCCTTGAAGGTGTCTGTGAGGTCAGTTGTTATTATCCCCTCGGTTGATATAACAATGGGGTATATTGTTATTTTGGACAATTTCCATAGACGCTTAATCTCCAAGCCTAGGTTCCCATATTTTTTTTGTTTTTCTATCTCAGATTTTCTTAAATTATGAGACAGTGGTACGGCGATATCGATAATGGTAGCGTTTTTTTTCTTTTTTATCGATGAACAGCAGATCCGGGCGATCCGTTTTGTCGGTCAGAATAGGCCTATCCCAGTACAGCAGATGTTCATTAGACTCGAGAACCTCTTGTGGAGAGTATTTATAATAAGGAGGAGTGTCCTTACTGATCAAATTATACGTCAAAGCCAGGTGTTGGTGTATTAACTTTGCAACTTGGTTATGGCGACCTAGGTATCCTGATTCTGATAGTGCTGGACATCCTGCCATAATGTGTTCAATCGACTCGCCCACATTTCCACATTTTCGGCATTTGTCGACAACATTGAGTTTCAGGATATGCTTCTCGTAATTTTTTGTCTTGATTACTCTGTCCTGTATTGCTGTAACAAAGCCTTCTGTTTCAGGGTAGAGATGACCTGCTTTGAGCCATGTTAAGGAGGCAGCCTTGTCGATGTTGTCCTCGTGTAATGAAGCCGTAAATTTTCCGTGGAGTGTTTTTTCTTCCAATTGGCGAACCTCATGCCCTACGTCGTCCAAACCGACATTGACATCAGCATTGTGTAGATTCAGAAGGGTTGCTTCGGAGTCATATTTGCGTAGAAAAGAAACTAATTGGTTTCTGGAGGCGAGCAGTTTTGATCGTATTTTTAAAACTTGCATCTTACACAATTTATTATTATTATTATTTCTCAAAAACATCCTCCTTGTTGTGGCGTTATGCATAGAACAAGTAGTTCCTCATGTACCTCAAACTTCCTGTCACAGGCCCATATGAATATAGCCAACTGTGCTACACCAGCTACATCAGTTGACTCATTACGTCAATGAAAATAATTCAAAATCTATTTTGTTCTTTAATTGTTCACGCGAGTTGATGGACATGTCATTTATTCTATCTGCCACAGTGTTCCTAGTTAACGCTATTACTTTGAATACTTTCACCTTTTCTGGACAAATTACTTCGGCAGCTTTAACCATAATAAGACTTGTCTTCGAGTTTGAAGATTAGTGAGGAGTGCAGTATTTCCCATGGCTGCGCAGCCCCAGCAGTGACCTACATATTTTGCCACATCCAGGGCAAGCATAACCATTGTCTGCAGATGGTCGATTTAGATTTTCTTTTCGCCGTCTGCGTTTGTCCTCGGCAGCGGATTTTCTTTTGGTCTCAAATGTGTACCCCGCGGCCTTCGTTAGTGACCTCAAGGTCTCTTTCTGAGGCCGCAAGCGAACCAGGTGCTCTCTTCTATGTCAGCCAAGGAAAGTTGACGTCTAAGCTGGTCTTTGAAGCGTTTCCGTGGGGCGCCTTTTACGTCGACCACCTTTTAGCTCACCAAAAAAGACTCCCTTTGGCATACGTTCGTCTAACGTAACGTCTGTATTATATAAGATAAGATACCCAGCATAACTGCCGGACCATAAGAAGTCCCTCTATACTGTCCATACCGGCGTTCGCAAGAACATCGCTGTTAGTAGTGCGGTCTTGCCACCGTATGTCCTTTAACGATACACTCCTTCATAAAATCCCTTTCACTAAATGATTTGCTATGGCTTGCAATTCAGTTTGAAAAATGTAGCTGGCTTTCACTGCAGACTCAATCTCGTTGTTCAGGTTAACAAATACTATTTTTTGTATTCAAGTAGCTTGTCATCTTTTATTTTCCAGCGTACTAGTTTAACATTATTTTGATAATTTTTGAGGTGGCCAAGTGGGCCGCATGCAAGGTGGTCGCGGGCCGCATGCGGCCCCCGAAGGCCGTGTTTGACATGCCTGATCTATAGTGTATGATTTTTATTCACAATATCATTTCACCATGCACGGTGTAAGTATTAAATTCCTTTGCAAGGAATTCTTCTGACATTAAATGTTTTACCCTGTTTACAGTAATATGTTTAAATTATACGGGGATATACCCATGGAGGATATGTTGTCAGCAACATGCTACTTTAGTTAAGAATGTTATTTTTCGGGATCTAATTTTGGAGACCTTGTCCCAACTTGACGAATAGCTACAGGTGAACATCATTCGTTGATATCCCCTTCCTTTTCGTCCTACTCGTTTATGTAATGTTGATAATTATAATTGACTACGTCAGTAAACATGTACCCTAGTATGCCTTGCCTCAGGGACCTAATCTACTTCTTTATTTGTATTCATTATTTTATCTCTTCTGGCGTCAACCTTTGATATCCCCCGATAGCATTCTTCATTATTAACTCGTTAGCTTCCTAACTTCGTTAGTTCTCATTCTAACTCATGGTAGTCACCGGCTTAACGACATGAGCAGAGATTAAGATAAGCCTCACGTCTAATGACACTCGAATCACTGCCCATAACATCTAATGATGATTCAAGCCAAACCTCTGATTGTACTTCCATTAATCACATATTTTTACCTCTATATTTCACATTAATTTCAATACATTTTGTAAATAAATATCCAATTTTGTACATTATATATAGAGCTAGATCTGTGCCTGTATGTAATTTTGTGCAAGTGAAGTCTTCTTTCAATAATCCCCAGAAAGACAACACACACAAATACACTCCACTTGTCACAAACATTAACACGTTTTAAGAAATCAATTGTCGTAATTAAACATTTGTATATCATCTTATTTTTAAGCTCAATTAGCCTTGTCATCAAAGTATACTCAAGCTAAAATTTATAATTCGCACAAGAAACACAATAACCATAAACAGACCTCCGGGAATTTTATTTCATTTTTTTTCTTCACAAATAACTCAATCCACATAAGCAAACACCAATAGAACTAAAAATATAAAACGATGCAAATGGGGCTGAATTGGGCACATACTGCGACAGCCCCACAATTGCAGGACAGGCTCCACATTGGGAAGAGAAAGTCTGAGAGACTAAAGCCAACAAGAAGTGTAGATGCACATGGAGCCACCTGAGATTAATTGCTCAGAACAGACTCCGATGGCGAAGTACTCTTGCGGCCCTATGCTCTACTGGATTAAATCAAGAGAGTGGCCCGAGTTAAAACCTTGATGTAGACTAGGAATACATTTTCTCAATGTATGTTTGTGGACAGCCTAAAGGCAGCACGCTTCTCACATGGCCACAAAAGAGAACGGCCCGAGTACATTGTAAGAGCATGTAAATACGACGACAATAATAATAACAAAGATTATACTTGTGCTATAATTTTTTATTAACTTTTAAATCAACAAAAATATTAGCATCTTTAATGTGAATTACATTTCATTTTAAATCCACTAAAAACATCAACACGTTTCCATTTGAAGTAAATTCATAGCATTGAACACGTTTGATGCAACATTTAGCATAAAGCATACCAAAAGTAATTTATAACAAGAAAATCATTGTACATATTTTTTTAAATAATAATAATAATCTTTATTGTCCGTACAGAAATTTGTCTTACAATTTGTGCATTACACCAAACAAAAACATTAAAACTATAAGAAACCAAAGTGTACATTTACTTCTCAGGCAGTTCATCCATTATACAGCTTAAAATAAAATTAACTATTTAAAAAAATATTTTTAAAAATTAGGTAAGTTCGGGCACCGATCTCGTAGGCTACTTCGACTCCGTGTTTATCCATTAGGCCAGAGTTACTTTATCTATATATAATTCTCTTCTTCGCTCAACAATCTTGACAAGCAAGAAGTAAAGGAAAGATCACTCTCTTATTTCAGCAGATAGTCACACCACGAAAACACAAGCGGATGGCTGCGCGCTGGCCTGTCAAACCCTGCCCGCTCCCACCCCCCTTCGTCCTGCGGGAGTTTTGGACTAAGAAGTAAACTATCGTCAACTCTGAAGGAACATCCGAAACATGTTACAAACACTAAATAACAGCGCCGGACTTAACCATTGTGACCAAGAAGTCATGGAAAGAGAACAAGTAATCTACTATGTATATTTACAGGTCACTAAATAGCAGGGCCGGACTTAATAATTGTGGGGCCCTATGCGAAACCTATTTCGTGGGGCCAAGTATGGGAAGGGAAGTAGATAATAAGTGACATTTAAGAGTTTGTATTAGAAAATAAATTCGTCTATGTATTTTATTCTCGCTTTACTACGTACAGAATTACTTTACGAGCCTTACGTGTAGCAAAGTCATACAGTATATCAAGATAATTCTGTTTCCTACATAGATCACACTAAATAGCGAGAATTACCAAATGTTTCAATCTAACTTGGAAAATTGTTGACCTCAAGTAATTCTTCATTAGTTTGAGGCGCGAGAAGCTTTTTTCATCAGATTACACAATTACGGCTAATGCATAATGCCAATTTTATTTATCGCGCTTAGGATTGGCGTTTTCCATATTGAAATGACACCCCAAAATGACAATTTTTGTCTCTATATTTCCGTATATTTTAAGGACTTTTTCGTATATTTTGTAATTTCGGATGATTTCAATAAATATAGATTTTTATGTTCGTAACTCTTTTTCAAGCTTTAGGGAAAGTCGCCCCAAATTTCGGAAAATCAATCTTTCCTGTCTTTGAAAAGTAATGATCTTTAGTTTTCAAAGTTTAGAAATAATGCTAAATCATTTCTAGGATTTTCTTTAGAATGGGCTACTAATCACGCAAATATATTAAACAAAACCATTTTCCGTTAGTTTCTATTGAGATAATGTTTAAAAAATCCCAGATCGAAATAATTCATGTCTGTTGATTTTAATTATCTTATGTACATTTAAATAGATGGATTATCTAGATCTTTCTATATTATGTATATAAAATTTGCAAAATAATAATTATGAGACGAGAGTACGCATATTTTTGATGTTCAATAACTAGATCTAGATCTAAAAATTAAATTATATGTTAGATAGGTTAGGGTTGAAAAAACAACAACCAAACTTCTATCACTACTTTACAAAACAACGCCTTGTTTCAACTTTAAAAAAAAAACTTTCACGACACTTTTTGTAGTGTTAAAAGATCTCCATGTCCAGTTTAGATATAATATATATAAGTATATGATCTAGACTATTTGAGGCCTTGTTTTCTATTCTTTGTTTCTTTGAAAAACTATAACGGTTAAACTAGAGTTTTTCCAGTGTGGCCAACGAGTTATTTTTTTCCCAGCGATAGGCCTATTCATGAAATGTTAAATTTCTAGGAAAATCGTTAGAGCCGTTTTTGAGATCCAGGTCCAGGTTCCTCCATGAAGTTGTGACTTGAAAAGAAATATTGTAAAAAAAAAACTAGACTAATGCTGATAAACAATTGTTTACATATGTAGAACTACGCTGGGATCAAACCATTGTCTAAGACTTAGAGCAGCTCTTTCTGTAGCTAATAAAGCTTTAGAATGAAACACACACACACAAAATTAACAATTTCCCCACCAGATGGAATTAAACTATTGAATTCACTAGAACACGTTTTTATCTTTTTTCAATAGTATCATTCATCCATAGTAACGGTTTTAATTGCTTTGCTTTGTGCTCTTTTTGAATACCAGACAACTCAGTGTCCAAAGATTCCATTTCAACTATAGACGGCACAGAGTGAATTGTGTGAATAGTGCTGGCTTTAGTTTCTGTCAGTTCATGTCCTTCATAAGTTACAAAAATTTTGTTCACATAACCTGAGAAATTTAAAAAAAAAAAAAATGAAACAAAAATAACTTACAAACAATCATTTATAATGTGGTGAGTTTGTTGTTCTATGTTTGTTTGAACCAAACAGCCGGCGAATTGGAAGGCTCTGTGTACGCTGGTGTACGATTTAATTAAATTCAAAATTATTTATTTATTATAGATGACGCTGTTAGATCTAGGGCAGTGTTTCCCAAAGAGAGATATGCGTTTTCCCAGTGGTACGGGAGGAAATTGAAAGGGTACGCGTTGCATCTCATTAACTAAGCTGATTTTTTTAAATTACCCATTTAACTACATTAAAAACGATCTTTTAAATGCAAGAGTTTTTTCGCAAATTTGTTACGAAGTGAAAAGTACCGATGTTCGTTGGGTATCTCGAGAAATAATTTCGAATAGATTATTTGAACTTTGACATGAACTTCACTCTTTTTTAAAGATGTATTTGAGTTGATAAATAGTTTGCATAGCTGGAGATGGCTTTATAATCTAACATATCTATATCATATTTGTAAGTTACCATTCACTGACTGATTCATTGATCAAGAAATCTCTTAAACTGCTGTACAATCCGCATGAAATTTCGTACACAGGTTCCATTTACTAGGCCGCACTAGGTGAACCCGGCCTCCTCGTGGCGAACCATGGAAACGCTGCGAAAGCCTCTAGCAGCGGCTAACTGGGATCTCCTCCGTCTACGGTTTTCATGGCCAAGTGGATGGAGTTTGTCAAATTCAGGGGGTGCAAACCAATGTGTTTCTACCTGGTTAAAAGTTGGATTGGGGTGCGCCGGTACGGTAGGCGCGCCCTATAAACGCCGTTGGCTCTAACTCTAGAAGATACGTTCCCAGATGCACGACATTTTCTGGCGATGTGAAAAACGAGTCTAGACAACCACTCATACCCACAAGGTATTCGCGGCAGCGCGACGAAGGAAGCTAGCCCAGCGAACACGAGTTCCTAAATAGGTAGTACGGTATCATCTGTATAGATTTTTCCTAAGTATAACATGCAGCCAGCTTCGACCATCCAGGGCATTTCACTCACAGGGCTTTTCAAAATTTATCTTATAAACCCGAGGATGCGTATAACTCAATTAGACCCCGTCCAACCGATCCTGGCGACGGGTCGGTGTGCGAAAAAATTTGCTACCGTCTTCGATCCCCAAGATGTCCGCCCGCTAAGCTTACCGATACTGACTGCAAAAACTAAACAAGGGTTGTTGCCAGGTGGCCAACGCCCCTCGACGCAAGTCGAGCCAAGCCACTCTACAGAAAGCACGCACGGGGAAGTCGTGACCCCCATACCAAATGTGACCAATAATAGCTCGGCAAAGGAACACCAGAGGGACGGTCCCTCTAGGCCCAAACATGGTACATGGCAACTCAGAACCATATCATTTAACGCCAACAGGCAGATACGGTTCAAGAAGCCTGAAATTGAAAGACTGTTGTCTACGTACGAGATTGATGCTTTCTTGGTGCAGGAAGCGGGCAACACTGGGAGGAAACGCAGTTGTGTGCCCTCGCTCTCGGGCTTCATGGCCTTTACCTGTTCCTGTGTAAAATGCCAGAAGTTGGTCACTTTCGTCAGGAATCCTTTAGTTGCTCGTGAAAAGTATTCTGCCTCACGGGGATGCGGTGAAACTGACATACTCATGGCTGAAATCTATAAAGATGTATAGATTTGAATGCCTAAATGTCTACAATCTACCGCGAAGTGTTCTTACACTCGATGATAAAAGCCTCTCCATTACCAGGACGGTAGTGGCGGGTTGCATTTCAATGCCAAAATTCAGGTTATAGGTTGTCCAACAACCGATCTCTCGGGACGAAAGGTACTCGACTTGTGCGACGAAACAATTATGGTTCTCCTCAACGACGTTGAGGCAACATTCATTCGCTCCGGGCATGGAGGGGGGGGGGAGTCGAAACCAGATTTGTGCCTGGTGTTCACGGATGTAGTCGCAAAGAGTCGTCTGGACGTCCTGGGGGACTTGGGGTCGGATTATCTGTAGCTAATGGTCTCAATTGATCTCGGAATGACAAAGAAAACTGTCTGCCCTAAACGTAAGTGGGTGTACGCCAAGGCAGACTGGCAACTCATTAAGAGTGCATCCGGAGAAACTTGATATTGATTTTGAGGACATTGATGATACCTACGGACTCTTTGTGAAGGCTCTTTTAATGTCGGCTCGCAGGGCCATACCGCGAACCGATGACAAGCGCAAATACCGGTCATTTTGGTCTCAAAAGTAGGCACGTCATGTCAGAAAACGAAAAGCGGCACGAGACGAGCATACAATAAACTCACGGCATTGGGTCAATAAATTTTATATCTTCAAAAATCTGTATCTATAACAGCAACTATAGCATCATCTGCACGTTCTTCTCAAGAGAATAATTGCAAACAATATCAGATCATTCAATAACTCAGCCATACCAATAACCTTTCGTATGTGACTGGATATTCCATCTATAAGACTATAGTCCCTTTGTACCATAGACCAGGGGTGGGCAAATGTGGCCCACAGGACTCTCTTATGCGGCCCGCGGACACCTAAAGAAATCAGGTGTGCCGACAGATTATACATATAAAAAATGCAAATCTATTTAAAATAAGTAAATTTAAATATATCTATATAAAGTATTGAAATGTCTGATTCTTATCAATTATGATGAAGAGTCGAAAGAAACGATCTATATATATATGTCAGTCTAAACATAAACGTAAAGTAAACTTAGATTATTCCTATTTGCAATATTTCGAAACATTCAGATAAATATTTAAACTCAGGCCACTATTTATTCAATGCTTTAACTGTGTTGAAATTCTTGGGTTACCTTGGAACCAAATGCTAGATTCAAGAACTAGGTCTAGATCGAGATCTAGTTTGTATGACAAATGGCAATGGAGATATTTTTTTTTTTGCGAGGGGAAAGTCTTGTTTAGTCTGTCATGCCATTTCTAGCTAGCTCACTACCTAAAGTAGGTTAAGAATTTTTTTTTTCGTTTTGCCAATTTATCTATTTTGTAAGAAGAATAAATCTTTTTTAGTTTCTCTTTATTCATGTTACATGTTATTAATTTAGAATGTATAAAAAAGGTTAATAATTATTATTTTAAAAAATATAAGGGTACGCTAAATGAATATATGGAGATGCTGTGGCTGAGGGGTAAAGCACTTGGAACCGGAAGTTCCGTATTCAAATCTTGGTGAAGACTCCAGGTAGACCACTTCGGGAGCCGATTTTGAGTTTGTGTTTCCACACAAACTGTCTTTGTAACCTTGTTTTTAATTTGAAAAATTACAACGTTCGAACTAGAGTTTTCCCCATGTTGCCAACGAGCTAGTAATGTTTTGCTCTAATATACATCAACTTTTAAAGTTATAAGAAAATCGTTACAGCAGTTTTTGAATTTGAGAACGTGTATGTGTGGGGAGCGCATTATAGAGTGGGTCTTTCCAAATCAAGATAAAAATATATGTCGGAGAAATTACGATGCGCAGGTAAAACACACAAAAAAATGAGGCTTTTAGAGAGAGAGAAAGAGAGAGCGGTCGTGAAATTTTATTGTAACACAGCGATTTCCAAAGTGGTCTTTATACACCCCTAGGGGTCTACGAAGACTTCCAATAGGTCTATTAGTTGTCCACGGGGTCTTTGATAATTGATTTCATTTAAGCATGTCGTGACTTTAATTGTCAGATCCCATTAATGTAATAATTTCATATACTAATATATGATTTGTGCCTTAGCTAATCCTTTAAATATTTATCCTGCTAATCAAGCAAAAAAAAAAACAAATGGTTGTATTTAATTTCAATACTGATTGAACTAGCTGTATTTTTTCAACGTGTAACTACTATGTAACCAAAAGAAATGTAGAGATTCTACAGCGTGGATTATTTAAAATTAGGATTCCTTGTCAAACAAGCGGTTGTTTATGTGTTTTTTTATGACAATATGAACTACGCTGGAGGATCATTGGAGACGATACCACCCTGATAAAAAGGTTAAGGTTTGAATAACTTTTAAACACTCAAAGATGAAGTTCAGACTAGACCCACACACAATCTCTATTAAACATCATATACAGAAGATGATAGTTTGTGAACGTGTTACAAGATCTTTACTTATAGCCAAATACAGAAAAACACTATAAATAAAACATTGATTTTGCCAGCCGTTGAAGTAGATGTAGTTTTAAAAAAATGTTTTACCCAAACCTACTTCTGATAGTATTATTAAGCAACAATACAGTTCAAAAGCTTCTTATGTAATTCTTTGCAAACGACATATACGGTTTGGGATCAGGGGAACACAGGCTCTCACAGGGTTTAGCGTTGTGTGTTGCAAACTGCCTAAGGGTCGCCGGCTCCTTATTTTTCCTCAGGGTTGACCCACAAAACCTTTACATTGTTTGGATATATCTGCAAGGCAGCAGAGGTTTCCTTCTGCTAAGTGTGTTGCAAGCCAAGGCTAATGAGTTCCTCCTGCTAGGAGCTTACTGGTTTGGTGCCGCCAGTTACTCGCCTTGGCTACTTCTCTTGTGGATGAAAACAGTTCCGCGGACACACTAGTTGTGCCAGACTTGAAAGATGAAGAACTGCACGAGAAACTCCTTGCGAACACTTTTACAATGATACTTAAGGCAAATTAATAAATTAATTAATATTTAATGTTTGAAGGACTACTTCATAGAACAACAAATTTCTAAATGAAACATAATCCCCCAGTGTGTTTGGTGATTCCAGTAACATATATTGTTATTTTAATTGGTTTTTAATTGGTTTAAATTGGAATTTTATCAATACTAGCTTACTTAAAATGTAGCTTTAAATTACTTGTTCATTCTTCTACTCACTTCAGTTAGAAATAAGTTTTAAAAAATGGAGTTGGTGAATTTGCAAAAATGCAATATAAGTTAAGCAGAGGGTCTGATGTAAACCAGAAAACATGGAAAGGGGGTATACAAGACAAAAATGGTTTGGAAACCACTGTAATTGTCACATATACACTAATTTACGGCTAAAAAAATCATATTAGGTTGATCTTTAAAAGTTGTTTATTACAATTTTCACAACCCAAAAGCTTGCTGACAGAGTCACTCAATTTTGTCACAGCATTATTTATTTTATCTCATTTATTTCTTCCTTTTAGGCCCGATTTCACCACCAAACCTCACCAATTTCTCTTCTCGCTAAACTGAGTCCACCACATTGGTGAAAACGTGGCCTCGACTTTTCGCTTATCGCCCATTGACCCGGGGAAAGATAAACAGTCCTAGTAAGGGCGTTGGTCATTGGCGCCAGGTGTCTGGCGTTCACCGTCACACCACCTTGGCAAACCATGCCATCCCAGACAGACTTCAGTCACTACGACCCTACCCGTCTCTATTTGATCAAGGAGATGATCCGTGTCAACACACTTCTTGACATTTCTAGGTGAGACTCTATTCTTGAGTCAGCCATGAATTCATGCATTTGCTTTACTTAAAACATTATTATTTTCTTTAATTGTTTCTAATGCCCTATTGTAACGACCCGTTTAGCTCACTCAAGGTATCATTCAGGTCCTAGCATTGATTATTTTATTTGAACATTGAAATTATTAATTTCCATTAACTTAACCCATCGAGCGCTGAAACACCACCACCACCCCATCTAGACACTGATGTCACATTTTAACTTCCGTATCTTGACACGTGCCACACTAGACTCTTGACAAGAGTACACTCCAGTCACCTATCCTGGCGGACATCCGTTGAACCCCCCACCCTCGAGAGCGGCTGGTCACTTCAAAGAGCCCATTCAACTCAACGCCTCGGGCCACAGTTTTCCTGGTCAAGGCGTAATCTCCCTTGCTCTGGCCGCGCCCTGATCACCTCCCCCTCTTCTTCTCTGGCCACCTGGGGAGAAAGACATAGCCTTCACGCAATGTCTGTCCCCGGGAAAACTCTCGTCTCGGTCGAGCGGAGAATCCTTTATCAAAAGACGCCAGACATCACATTTGCATCTTATCCCCCACCGCTCTCGCTCCATCCCCTCTCCGGGTTTATATGGACAAAATTTCACGATGCGATCTTTCTCTCGCTGAAGACCTCTCTTGCTTGCTCGAGCTCTATGCATTTCATTCCCTTTTTCTTTCACCTTGGATTGGTGGGGTATGTACTTAGTAAAGTGCTTGAGAACCATTTTACTTAGTAGTGTGTATTTATTTGTGAATTTATTTACTACATTATTTGTGTGCATATATTTGTGTATTCCTTATGGATAATGTAAGTAGACAACTTAATGTTTATATTTTATATAATGACTTTTGTGGCTAAATAGTCAAAGTCATCCATTGTATCTCGACTAGAATTTATTAATAATCCTTACCACATATATAATTAGCTCTTTAGCCATTATTAATTAATCGCTGATAAATTATCGCCCACCACAAGCCGTTAATATATTATAATTGATTTATTCCTTGGCAGGGAATTATCATATTTCTGTAAGCATATCATATTACCAAGTATGTATTTACTGTCATTCCTTTATAAGGAATCACTTGATAACTTGTGTATTCATTTTATCGGCCATGTTGGCCAAAATGTATTACTTAGGTAAAATCATGTTTATTTACTTGTTCTCTAGTTTGGAGACTTCGTCCCAGCTATGTTTACACATGTGAGAGCCTGGGCGAGTCTCAGTCGTTGATCTCCCCTTCCCTTTCATCTCATTTAGCTGGCACTATATGTAATAGCTATTCACCGTGACTGGTGAACCTTACCGTATCACTTATTACTACTTGTTATTCCCCTTTATGGGTTTTCCCATTATTATGATATCTCCCTTGATGGGATACAATATTTATGTGTTAGCTCCCTTTGCTATTTATGAAACTAACTTATACTTTCCATATGATATCATTCTGAAAATGTCCTTCTCATAACGGTATCTACATCTAGTGGCGCCATTATGGCTAACCGATTTCCACCTCATATCATTGCAGCTTTTATTTATAGGCAACCTCCACTTGGAGACCTAGCAACCTAACTGTGATACCAGATTTTTTGGCTTCAGATCTGCAGATACCAGCCCTACTTACTCTTCACAAGTGTCCAAACGGCAACACTAGCCACAGACCCGTCACTGGCTTGACTGACAGTAGCCGCAGCTGAGCCCCACGGATCGAAAGCATCAATGATGACACACTTAAATATGTAATTACACTAATCTCATCCCCTAACCATTTATTATCTTTATACTTATTTTCCTTTGTATAATAAACCTGTACATATTTATACACATATATATATATATCATTTGTTACCTGCATTTTAACGCTGTGCCTTTACGTTAATTTGTGCAAGTGTGGGTTCTCAAACTATAAAAACCCCTAGACACATTAAAACGGCCAACTTTTTATCCACCTTGTCACAACTATATCAGTGACTATATCAGCAATGCGCAAGTTGAGACCCGCGGAAAGCGGGTAATATCTGACTAGTAAATAATAAACCAGAAAGTAAGGCGTATGTATGGGTGCATGTCCCGCATAGAAATCATAACTGTTTGATCTTGATATAACTTGGCATAAATGTTCCTTGGTTACTAACTGTAACCGTAACGTATATGTAGTATGTAAAGTATGTATAAATCAAACCATTAAGACCCAGCTCTATGTTACTATTTCATGGATCTAGGCCATGTTTACAGAGAAAAACTTGAAAGGATCTAGATCGAGTTTTAAGAACTACACTTCGCACATAATTTTTTTTTTACTTTTACACATGAAAATACAAAATATAGTCTATTGGTTTTAACTTTTTAATAAAATTAACCTTCAAACTTATGTTTCAAACGCATTTTTTCGTTCTTTATATCTGCGAATTTGGACGTCCTGACGTACTTCAATTCACAATAGGGCAAACCGTTTTAATTATACTTTATATCCCATTCATCTCGCACTATTTTCATTTAAATCGCTAAAGTTATCTCTATTGGCTTTTAACAAATCGGGTACATCCATTTACATAGTATTCCATATTTGATATAGATGTAAAATGTAAACCCATTTTCGCAAAACTATTTTTATTTTCTTTGCGAAAGAGAAAAACTTGTAAGGAACATTCGCTAAGTTTGTCATAGATCTAAATCCAATCCACTAAATTAGTAATACACAAACTAAGACCCGCAGGCCGCGGGTAATGTCCGGCTAGTATTAAATATATAAATTGGGTAGACTTATTTAAATGAATTTAATTGCCTTAACTCTACACTCACTTCTATAAATTAATTATAAGCTTAATGACCAACCTTGTTCTATAGGAGAAACCTTGCCTTGATCTCCAACAGTCATAATATGTAGATGACTATAACCATAAGCTTCAGCTGGATAAGCATGTTGACCGTGTCTTGTGATGTCCAATCCTGTCGTTTAACAAAAATATATAAGAAATACTATTGTTAAAAATGCTTTTAATGTTTAGATCATCCATGTAATTCAATTTGTAATAGTGTTATGTACTAGGTTAGAGAGTATGTTCGTTTTGTTAGACAGATATATTGTGTATTGTTTTAGCCACGGTCAAAGTGACGTAGTCAGACAAATGAATGACGTAGTAGACTAGACGAACAGGAGAGCAATGTGGTGATAGTATAGAAGTAGTTTGTTTGGGATGTTGGTTAGAAATAGCGACGTTTATGAAGACTAGACGGACTTCCCAGTAACAATAAAAGGTGTCATTTTATAACAGTGAAAGTTGTTATCAAGTATATTTTTAACTTGTAATGTTCTGTGGCTAATGTGGAGTAATAATTGAGATAGAAGTGAAGTCATATAATATTAGCCCACTACATTAGATCTAGACTAACAATAATAAATCTGTGCGATTAGAAATATTCTTACCAAAAGTTTTTGTTTAGCGCGATTTCATGCTTTTATCTTTCTCATTGCGCTATGATCCTATTACTTATCTGGACCAGTTAGGTGAGGGGTGAAGGGGGGGGGGGGAGAAAGAATGGGGAATCGTGTGAATGTTACAGTGATCGCTTTTTAAATGCAAACTTTAAAGCGACGACCTATTTCTCTCCTCAAAGTAAAAAGGAACCAATTCAACTTATACCACCTCATCAGTCAAGTAAATGAAACTAATTCAACTTATACCACCACACCAGTCTTTTCACTTGTCTTCCCTTGACCGGGGTAAAGATAAACACAATCTCTTTTGTCTTACCCGCCGGATGTCTGACAGCCGCAGTTGACACCACCTTGGGTGGAATGCAACCAGTCTTTCTCCCCCATTCTCCCACGTCTCTCCTTGATCTAGGAGATCACTCGAACTAACACGCCTATTGACCTTTCCAAGGTGCGACTCTTGTCGGACTTCACCCACGTGTAAGACAATTCTTAGCCTAGGACATTTCCTGTTTCCGCCCACATTTCCCACTGCTAGAGGAATACCTGGTGGTAAGCCGAACTTAATCATAAGTTCCACTTAATTACTTTGTGTGCATATTTCTCACTGTCGTAAGTAGAAAACATAAACATGGCATATGTATATATTTATGTATTGCATTATTCTATTAATGCTACGTTGCTCAATTGATCGTTGATGCAACCATGCATATCTTACTTTATTTCTTTTATCTCGGCTGACCGCCTTGATAATTTTACTAGCGCACTAATACTGCGCGTAGAAAAGAGAGATATGAATTATCTCCCCTGTAGTCATTTTACTCCATGAGAGTTGCGCCCCTTGAATGGACACTCCTTTCAAGCGCGTTCCATTGTTCTCGGCCGAATTATCGTATGTAAACAAACAGTCATGGTCGCTGACCACCGCCCTATCCCCCCCCTTTTCTCTCTTCCAACTTGTGTTGTTTATTTGATATTATTATTTCCCCTTTTATGTACATTTTTACATTGTTACTATCAGCCATTTATTTTCCAATCCCATTTGTCATCATCTCCCCATTGTGCTCTAAAGTAATTTTACCAATCTGACGAGTGCACCTCAGTCGAGGGCATCGATAAGAGGCATGAGAGACATGTCCTAACTTGACTTTATTTATCCGCAGCCTCCCTCAGGTGTATGCCTATTTGCTAGTGAGAATCACCTATTGCCTATTTACCTGCCTATTTGCTGTTCAGTTTCTACTCGACGCTATTCAACTATTGCCTATTTGTTGGGATCACATATTGCCTATATTTATTTGGCATTGTCTGCCTAGTCAATTGCCTATTTGATATTGAGTATCATCTCCTGCCTACTGCGATCCACTCAACTATTTACTTGGTGCTATCGGCTCTACATGCCTGCCTATTCGACAGTCCACCTGTCAACTTAATAGGTACGACGACCCTATAGACCCAGAGCCTGTGCGAGACGTCATAGCTACGCCAAACCCTCCGCAACTCACTGGACTTATACTGTCACTACGCTGCCCACGGCAGATCAGCTCTGCCCGCAGTACACTTTTGCCCACGGTAGCCGGCCACCCGCCCTACTGTACCCACTACAGATATTAGAACTTTGGATTGAGACTCCACAAGAACTATATCACCGGCGTCCCTCTACCCGCTAGAGCGCCACCTCCAGCTGCAGAACCTCAAGCCAGGACACAGCCAGCTGCGACATCAACAGGACAACCAGCTAAGTTCAGAAGACATACTCTCTTATTAAGTGCAAGAGTGATGATTAAATATAGTATCAATTAGAGATAGATGCAAACCCTCCCCCTTTTTATTTTTATATGTAAATATTTATGTAAATAAATATTCTTCAATTTATAACTTTGTATCTATCTTTCATTGCTTGTCTCATTGCGTGTCTGCTCCCGATTTATATGCTGACGGGTTGGTGTGTGATAATTTCAAAAATAATCATCCCCTATTAAACGCGCCAAACACACGACACTTTCCCCAACCTGTCACACCACCACATCAGTCAAGTACAATTTCCTTCCCTAGCTCGATACTAAACAGAATAACTAATACCAAAAGTTAATTAATGAATTGATATTTTTTTATTGACTCTTATTTTGTCAGGTAAAAGAAATAAGTGTGCCAAATTTCAGCTTAATCCTTGATTGGGTGTAATAGTCTATGCAGGCTTTGTAAAACTAACGCCACTTTTAAGCCTTTAAATGTAACAACAACATTGCGTCAAAGTGTCAGCTGTGTAAAAGTAATCGGCAATGGAAGCACTACTACCAGGATCTTTCTTTCATTTCTTGCCATGTAAATTAACGAAGCACATATCCTTTAGTACCACAGATATTGTCAATCATGTATTTCCCCTGCCCCCCTCCCACTACTTTTCTTGACTTATATGGCCTCCTTTAATCGCGAAGCGACTATGGATAATCTTGGTGAGATGAACGCCTGGGCTCTAGCTGTGGTCGGAACGATGTCGCCCACACATCAGCTCCCCCCTCTCCACGTAGCTGATGTATCCAAAGGAACGGCAGTGCCGATACAGTTTGGGGTCAGCGGCATCGCAGGTTCTGCCAGAGTGTAGCACTGGGTGCTGCAAACTGTCTTAGGGTCGCCAGCTCCTAATTTTTCCTCATGGTTGACTCCTGAAGCCTTTCCCATGATTGGGTATAGCTGCAAGGTTGTCAGGTTCCGCAAGGTTGTCATTGCCGGAAGCGGTAATGGATGTAAGCACTCCACTACCTATAAAATGCTTCCAAATGGCATGCATCTTGAATAGCCTCTGACAACCAGTCCAACTCCTGGCCTTTACGTGTGGCTCAGATATTGAGTCCGGCGGAACTGTTCTCACTAACAGGAGAAGGGGCAAAGGCGAGTAACTGGCGCCTTAACCAGTAAGCATCGGGTAGGAGGGGCTCGTTAGCCATGGCTGGCTACCCACCTTAGAGAAGGAAACTGTTGAATTCTTTACTTATAACCATACCAAACTGGCCAATTCGCTTAATGACTATCTGGGTAGTGTCTACACAAGAGAGATTTTTGTCAGCTTTGTTCTATTCGAATATCGCGACGCACTCGTAGAATGGTATAGATGTTTTAGGTTAGTGGTTCTCAACCTTTTTGACTCGGTGACCTCTTTTTACAATTCAATTAATTTTCCTCTTAGGGAGCAGATAAGATTGGCAACATGTTTTCGTCCAATTTTTTTTTTCGATCTGAAGTTTTATTTGGAAGGATCGGAGTTTTATTTTAAAAAATCAAATTGAGGCATGTTGCATTTGATTAGTTGTTTCTTGTAATTCTTGTGGCAGTATCTTCATTACTAATATTTGTTGATACGTTCCCATTGCTTTCGGTGACTTATTCTTTATCAAACGTTGAAATCCAGACCACTATACTAGCAGGCTTAGAGCACCAGGAATTTCACTATTTTCCCAAGAGATATTAAACTTTTCCAACTTTCTCTTATACATCACGTGCTGGTATTATCGTTTCAAGAGTTTTACGAAAGAGAAACTCGTTTAAATATCTCCATTATTTCTATACCTAACCTTACGTCTAAAATTCTGTGTATCCTTGTCTGCGTTTAAGTTTTTTTTTTGGTTTTATAGATTAGATTCGGCTTATAGAACTTCTTTACAAATGAAACATTTTGTTTTCGTATTTCTACTTCAACTATTGAAGTAAAATCCTACCGTAAATAAAAAATTGATATTATATTTTGTTTTCTTTAAGTTCTTTCGATAGAGATCCACGTGAATTGTTTGCTACATAATGAAATGTTACCTTCAATAGCATGGACAACTCAACGATTAAGTATTATCTATTAAAAACGAAATAGCTTTTCAATTACCTCAGGACGTCACCTTATGATTCCGAAATGGTTTTCACGTCACATTATGCATTAATTTACATTAATTTAAACTGTCAAAAATAATTAAGATGCGACAGTTAAACATTTTTAAAGTCATTCTGATTGATTTTCTTCATTATCCTCAAATGACAATAATAAACTTGTACATTTCAAAACTTTGTACAATGTCAAGTTTTACGTGTTACAATAGGAAAAAAAAAATCCTATTTTCGATGACCTTAGGCAACACCTGGCAAATCGTCATTCGACCTCCAAAGGGGTCGCGATCCACAGGCTGAGAACCCCTGCCTCAGGGATTCTACTTTATGTCTATCTATTCAACTGACTTCTGAGCGCGAGACAATGTAAGACACTTTCATCTTGTAAGGTGCGCCTGGGGAGGATCCACAAGAGATGTCCAAGGCAGAATGATTTCGTGCTATGGAGCGTTAGTCAGTTTCCAGGTGCAACAGAAAACGACGAACTGGTAGTCCATGTGCAGGAGAAAGCAACTATGTTGGGGAAATGGGAGGAATGAAAAGTGCTCTCGAGCATATTGAACAACGTTTTGAGGAAGGAACTGCGGCACCGGCTAATTTTATCATCTTTACAGACTCACTTTCCTGCCTGCAAGTTATCTAGAGCTCAGACTACCCCACTGACGAAGACAATGGCGTGTGTGGAGCGCCTATAAACATAGAACATAAGGTACTTATGGTGAGTCAATGGATTCCCTCACATTGTGGAATCAGTGGAAACGAGAGGGGCAGATAGTTTGGCGAAGGTAGGAACTCTTCTAGATCAACCAGAGGAGCAAGAACTTGTGAATGGATCAAGTACAAGTAGTACGACAGATGGGACCGTTGTAGCACGGGTCGGGAAGTCTGGAAAATTCTCAAACAGGAGGGACGAATAGTGGCAGCTAGACAGAAAGAATCAGGCTATTTTGGCACGATTTCGCACTGTGCGATAGGAGGCCTAAGTCTACTTCGCTAGGATCCGAGAGAATTACGATCCCAGATGTCGACACTGTCACACAGAAGACGAGACAGTACACATCCTCTACGATTGCAGGGTGCTCAGAAACATAATCGAGGAAACGACTAGTCTTGAAACATATAGAACTGGTTCATGCGGGGATTTTGCCCTGTACGGAGACATCAAACCCTTCAGAACACTGCCAGATATATTGACCGCGCTATAATGGATTAATCTCAGCACGGACCCTTAGTGCGTGGAGGCTTTTAAAAGGTGCGCCTGGGTACTTGAGGGTGCGTCACGGCTGAACTCTGTGCAGGGGTGTGACCGGATGTCCTTATAATCTTGTAAATACTTTCCTTGGCCTCTCACGTGATTGACCAGTCACATATTTTCTGGCCAGCTATTTCCATTCATCAGAATATAAGCTTCAAACTTCAGTTAGGAGTAGTCGCTCTATTCTCTCTAATTTATTTACACATTCATTCTGTTATTTTTGGACTTAGTGGTAAGTAAAAACTGTGATTTATATTTGATCGCCTTGTGACTCTGAATATATCAATAAGTTCATATATATATTGTATATGTTAATTTTATAACTCACGCTTGTAAGTAAGAAATCTACCCACATCCATATTAGTTAAACATTGGAGAGAAAAGAACCGCATTAAAATGAGTTCATTCCTACACGCCAATTTGTCAGAACAAGCTAACGGATATCGATTAAACGATTTATTACATGCCCTCCATAGGTGAGATTGCCCACCTCACGAATAAAACTGACCCATAGAGGACAGAAAAAAACTACGAAGAGGATTATTCTACCTGCCATAATCAAAAGTTGGTATCAACCACACTAAAAACCTACCATCTACTGCTACAATGATGTGTCGGTGATGAAGGACCCCACTAGATACGAGTATAGGGCCTATTAGTCTCCTCGACAAAAGTGGGTCGTTAAATTTCGTTGTAACAGATACACTAATTCATGTGAATAAAAATATATTCGTTAAAATGTGTCCCGTTTATAGAAAGGGATGTCTAGGTCATAATAAACAATATAAATCGTGGGAACAAATCAACGGGTATAGCCGGTGTGTAAAGCTAATCTAAATGACTTAGAGACTATAGTATTTACAACATTGTGTTATTCTGTGTGCTTCCAATGGTATGCGTCAAATAAACCCTGACAACCAGCCCAACTCTTGACCTTCACGAGAAGGGGTGAAGGCGAGTTTTAACAAATAAATTTAAAAACAAATAGGAATAACCAGTGTCTATTTTTTGTGTATAAAGTTTTATGATTTGATCGGAACCTTTTTTTTTAAAATATCAGCGAATCAAATTTAAATCAAATCAAATTTAAATGTAAAGCTTAAAATTGATTGAAAACGTACCTTTTTTTTCTACATCTTCTGATACTCGAAATATCCGCATCAATCTAAGCGAGCCAAATAATAGAATAGATAATGTTCCAGTCCATGCTATAATTGAAAGCACTCCAGTTAATTGCCATGCTAAAATCTAAAATGAAAAAAAAATATATATATAAGTACTTTAAGGCAACGAAATGCTATTGTTAGGCATTGATACACTATTAAGACAAATGTGTATTATGTTTATTAAGTCATTGGGATAGCTAGAATAGGTGAAGGAAAAATGGGATTGTGTGATAATTTTTCGGAGCTGGGGTATTTCTTTTTTTTTTTTTTTGCATACACAAACACACACTCACAGTAAAATGTCACAGATATATAGAGAGACTAATATTTAGAGTGTTTTGTTAAAAATTATTAAACGAAATGATAATGCTACAAGAAAGCAAATGCGTAAATTTTAAAAATAGTATGAATGGAGCTCCATTGGATCGACCTAGATCCAAATCCACTTTTTAAATAAAAACATTGGCTTATAGTCTACATATATTTCATTAAAATATGAAATGAATAGACTTTATTTTGTATGTTCATGTGTTAAAGTATAAAGTAGATCTATCATCTTGAGTTAGAGATAGCCTAGATCTAGAATAATTTAAAGTTAAATATTGTCTTGGATAGAGTTCTTTCTGCGCGTGTGTGGACGCTTCTTTCTGCGCATGCGTGACCTTTTTTTTTTTTTTGATGTTCGAAATTATGAATGGAACTATTAAAATGCATGTCAATTCGACTTAGCAGCTATAACGAATGGATGTATGAATCTTTTCGATCTTTTCTCATGTAAACTTTGGTAAACATGGCCTAGATTTATAAAATACTAATACTTTCATAGAGTTGGGCAACCTTCTTTTTTTGATGGTCTTAAGTTTATTTTAGGGCTACTATACATACGTCACGGTTCCAATTAGCACCCAAGGAACATTTCTGCCGAGTTTTGTCAAGATTAGTCAGACAGTTTTGATTTCTATCCGAGACATACATACATACATACATACTGCTATAAACCTGGTGGTGACACAGATGTTCGTAGACTGTGTGTGTTTTTAGCCTATGCAAATCGACCCGGTCCAGCGCTAGACAAGCGGTCAGCCGTGACAGTGACAGTACACGCCAGTTCGGCAAGGGCCTGTGTCGTAAATATTATGCACGCAAGTCACGGCGAAAGTGATCAACTGGAGTGGTCAAGCAACGTTCCATCCGGTTCGAGAAGGTCAGTAGAGACACTATATAAGAGCGAGTGTGCCAGAATCAAGACACTTCACGTTACCTCGCAATGTGACAAGTACGAGGCGAAGTTAGAAACAGCACGAGGTGTGAAGTCTTGGTTTTTGGACAGACTGTGTAATGTTGTAACAAATTGTAATGTATTTGAAATTAAACTGCTACTGTTACTTTGGAGCCCCGAGTTGTGATGTTCTTTAAATTCGTTGTGTCGTGTGGTGCAGTTTGTAGAGAGCCTGGATAGCAGGCCTGACTTTCTACTTAGTATATATATATATATATATATATATATATATATATATATATATATATATATATGGACGTTGCCGGGGGGTGCTTTCAAACCCGACCCAAAATGGGGGTCGGAATTTAGTGACTGATATTTTGCTTTGATTTTGTTTATTTTAGGTGACAGTTTAATATTAAACCATCACTTGCCCCAGCGAAGCCAAGGGGGTTATGAGGAGAGAGGGGTATTTTATTTTTATTTCTTTACCCCCCCCCCCCCGCTACGCCCTTGGTCTACAAAGTTACCCTTCTATTTTGACCAGAAACATGGTTACTTTACAGAAAGCAACTAAGACTTCTTGAACGCTTTTAACAAAGATGTTTTCACTCCATCATGGACATACGATGGCAAGACCGCATTTCACAAAAGGTTGTTCCAGCGAACGCCGGTAAGTACAGTACAGTACAGTATAGAGGGAGAGTTACGCTGGAGAAAGCTTTATCCCACATTGGGGGTCGAACGATTGCAAAAAGCAGACTTTTTCTGAGCTGAAAGGTGGTAGACGTAACAGATGCACCAACTTGCTTTAACTGATATAGAAGAGGGCATCTGACTGCAGGCGGTTTCAGAACGAGATAGCTGAAGATTTTTCTTTACAAAGGCCGCTGTATACACTTTAGGGACCAAAAGAAAATCCACTGCCGAGGACAGACGACAACCTGCATATATAATAGTTAGGCTTTTGTTTTGCGTTGGATGTGGCAAACTGTGTAAATCGCAGCTGGGGCTGCGTAGCCACGTAAAAATACTGCAGGGTTTAAAACTTGTACTATAAAAAGATATTCAATTATTACAATCAAATTCATAAAATTCTTAGCTTTTTTAGCGGCCCCCGTAAGGGGAAAAGGCGCTATTTGTTTTGTGTGAAATGTCTATCCGTCTATCCGTCCGTCCCGTTTAGATCTCATAAACTAGAAAAGATAGTGAAAATCCGACATGACAATATTTTAGACCATTCAAAGTTCTGATGCAACGGCTACTTTTTTTTTTTTTTTTTGCTAAAAGCGAAAAATCTAATTTTTTAAATCACTTATGCAAGCAGTTTTTAAAGAGAAAAAGCTAATTAGTATGAATTATAAGTTAGACCTAATTCAAAACGAATAGTAATCTTGTAAACTGCATTTTCTTGAACTTATATTTTATAATGCGGAATTATTTTTTTTCTTCTTTAAGATTCGAATAAGAGATATAGCTTTTTCAAAACAATTACATTAATTATAAAACTTCAGATAGGATTTGATTTGATTTTTGATTTTGGGCACATCGGCACAATTTAGGCCATGTCGTGCCTTCAGTCCATCAAGGGCCACTCTCCCTCCACACAACAAGGGCCAAATTCCATACAGTTAAATCATTAAAATCAAGGTCTATTCACAGTTAAAATAGTAGAGGTAGTAAAAATTTAATAATTTGGTAAAAATCTAATGTAAATAGTACATGTCTACAGAATTCATAAATCAGATCTTCGTAGACAACCCCACTTCCCGGATAAAGCGCAGTACCTTCCCAGGGTCGACATTATTGAATAGTGTTTTTAAATTAGTGGCTCTAAAATATTTCTCCCTGACATCCTGGTATCTGGGGCAGTCGATGAGGATATGTTCCACAGTGAGGCGAGAGTCACAATACTCACAAAGGGGGGGGGGGGCTCTTCTTTCTTCTGCACAAAAGAGTGCGTGATGTAGGTGTGGCCAATCCTAAGTCTGGACATGGTCGTGCTACCACGTCTTGTCAGACCCTTAGATGTGGACCGCCACCTGACATCCGCCACAATCTGCCTGAGTTTATTGTGAGTCTCAGCCTCCCATCGGTCCTGCCACTCTTGGTATGTGGCAAATGCAATACTTTGTCTCAGGTCCGAGCAGGGAATTTAGGTTCCTGACACCGCATGATTTAGGGCTCTCTTTGCTTCTCTGTCTGCGGCTTCATTTCCCTCAATGCCCACATGGGAGGGGACCAGATGAAGGTGACATCCCTATGGTCAGCTGTTATTTGGTCCAACAGCTTCAGACTCTTATGTACCAATGGAATGTCAGTCTTCATCCGCCCCAAAGCTTGCAATGCAGATTTGGAGTCGGAGCAGATTATAAATTGCCTCCTTTCTGATGCTTTGACGGCCATAAGTGCAAGCGATATTGCATGAAATTCGGCCGTAAAGATGGAGCAGCCATCGGGGAGTCTACGGGAGATTGTTTTGTTCCGAAAGGAGCAGGCACACGCGACCTTTCCATCCATTTTGGATCCGTCTGTGTAGATGGTGCCACAATCTCCGTAGCTCTCTTGCAGTTCCCTAAAGTGGACTTGTAGTATGCTTGGGTCTGTATTTTCTTTTTTGAAATTAAGGAGGGATAAATTTAATTTGGGTTCGTTCATTAGCCAAGGAGGATTCTGAGGGGTTAAATATGGAGTCGAAAGCAGGGTTCGTGGGGTTGGATTTTAGCTTGACTATATACTGCATTGCAAGCTTTTTCATTCTTATATCCATGGGGAGTTCTCCAGCCAGTGAGGCCTAAAAATTTTGTAGTTTTAACGACAGGGATCTTCTTTTTGTGTATAAATAGTTCAGGGTCTGGGTGGAGTCCCCTTAAATTACAAAAATGGATACTAACTGTTTTGGAGTCCGAAAATTTAAAACCATTATCGTTTGCCCAATTTTGAATTTTGTTTAAACATAACTGTAATTTTCTTTCTAATGTGTATGTTTTTCTCATAAGTAAAAATGACAAAGTCATCAACATACAAAGAGCACTCTATGCCAGGGGACAGAGCATTTATGATGCTATTTATTTTTATGTTGAACAGGGTGACTGATTAAATGCTGCCTTGGGGTACACCCATTTCCTGGTCATGAGTGTCAGAAGCGGAGTTGCCCACTCGAACCTGAAATTTTCGGTCTTTCAGGAATTCCCCCACAAAACGGGGAAGGTGTCCCTTAAGCCCCATAAGCTCCAGGTCACGTAGAATACCATGTTTCCATGTTGTGTCATAGGCCTTTTCTATATCGAAGAATACAGCTACTAGATGTTCTTTTCTGAGTAATGCATTTCTAATATAAGCTTCCAGCCTTACCAGGTGGTCAGTTGTTGTCCGCCCTTGCCGGAATCCGGACTGGTAGTTAGAGATCACTTTATTCCTCTCCAGGTACCAGACCAGCCTACTGTTAATCATTCTTTCCATGGTTTTGCAGATGCAGCTTGTTAGTGCTATTGGTCGATAGTTAGCTGAGTCAGAGCCGTCTCTTCCCGGTTTAGGTATCGGTATAACTGTGGTTTTACTCCAGCTGTTTGGGAAAGCGCCTGTTTGCCACACACAGTTATAGACCCCTAGCAGGACTGCCAATGAGGGTTCGGGAAGGTGCTTGAGGAACTGGTAAAGGATTTCATGTGTCATGTGACTTGTTTAGCGATTCCCTCAGTTCCTCAAGCGAGAACGGTTTGTTGTAGTCTTCATTTTTCTCTGACCTGAAATTAATGGAGTGTCTTTCCTCCCTGGTTTTGACTTTTGGGAACTCTGGCGTGTAATGTGCAGTGGATGACTTTTCTGCTATTGAGGATGCAAGGCAGTCAGCTATTTCTCTGGGGGACGTGACAGTTCGTCCTTGTTTTTTAAAATGCCCTATTGCATTGGATTCTTTTTCTTTGATTCGCCTTACTGCCTTCCAGACCGCTCTAGCAGAAGTTTTGGCATCCAGACTGCCGACAAAACTTCTCCAGGAATTCCTTTTGGCTGACCGTAAGATTTGTCTAGTCTTTGCTCTAGCTCTTCTGAATAGCTTTAGGTTTTCCTGGGAAGGATTCTTTATAAATGCAGCCAGTCGTTTTTTCCTATTGCCAATAGCACTTTTGCAGGCTGTATCAAACCATGGTTTGCTAGGCCGTTTTGGATTTGAGGAGGCTAGGAGGACAACTTTCCTGGCTATACTAAGTAGCTTGCTAGCAAAGGTATCAGCTGGGTTCTGTTCATCAGGATATTTTCTGTGATATCCTCTGAGCATCTTTTTTGGTATTGTTACCAATCGGCCTTATTCAGTTTCCACCGCTGAGGTCGTCCCAATGAGGGAAGATTGTTAGTAATGATGATTGGGAAGTGATCACTTCCCCGTAGATCATTGCTAACTGACCATTTAAAGTCGTCCAGAAGTCCAGGGACGCATACGGTGAGGTCAATGCATGTGAGAGATCCAGTTCCTGAGTGCAAGTATGTCGGTGATGCATCATAAAGTATGCATAAATCATGTTGGAGGAAGATATCCTCCAGCATACGGCCTCTTGTGTCGGTATTGTTGGATCCCCACATGGTGTTATGGGCATTCAAATCCCCAAGGATTATGTAAGGCCGGGGGAGTTGTTTCAATAGGTCTTCCATGTCTGTTTGGTTTAATGGAGCGCCTGGTGGTAGATACAGGCTGCAGCAAGTGATAACCTTGTGAAGGGTTATCCTAGCTGCTTCGGCAAGTAGTGTGGTCTGCAGTTCTACCCTCTCATGGGGGATGCTATCCTTCACAAGGATACAGACTCTACCTGATGCTCTTTCTGCATCCTCAACATTCTTGCTGTAAGCACTGTAGCTTCGGAAGCTGATGCTATCTTTCAGAAATGTTTCCTGTAGGCAGACAGCTACAGGAGTCTCAGAGTCCATCAGTAGCTGCATTTCCTCATAATTGGCCTTGAGGCCTCTACAATTCCACTGTACAATTCTGGAATCCATGGCTTATTCTAGATGACCTACTTGGAGCTATTTGGCCTTGGGAGGCCCCCGGAGGGGTTTATCTTTATTCCAGTGACCTTGGTATTTTTATTCTTGGGTTTGGATGGAGAGGAGGACAACCCCCTTTTGGGGGAAGTCTTTCTCTCTGGAGAGGGGAGATCCCTCTGGTTAGAGCGGAGGTTATTTCCTCCTCGCTCACCTCGGGCATCCTCTCCGCTTTGATTTCTCCCCTTAGGGAGTTGGTCAACCTCTAATTCGGTAGAGGTTGGGGTGTCTGGCTGGTTTCTCTGAGGAAAACCTGTGTCAGACATGATGTCTCCGGGTTCTCCCGGAGTATTGGTTTTGACATGCTGTTCAGTCTCCATGCTCTCATTAGCGAGCAGAGAGAACCTGTTCTTTAGCATGACAACAGGGCTTTCTTGTTTCTTCAGAGGTGTGTTCTTTGGCGGTGTTTTCTTCTGAGTTTTTAGGAGGAGGAGGGGGGGTGTCAATGTGTCCGTCTGTGTGGCTATGGATCTTCCTATCTTAGCAACAGCCTTGGCATAGGTCTTTGTCAAGCCGAATTGGTCCTTGGGTAGGGCCAATACAGCCGATTTCGCCTGGCTGAAGGTAGATCCATTTCTTGCCTTGTACTCCTGCACGGCAACCTCCTGTTTCCACACAGGGCAGTCCTTGGAGTAGGCTGAGTGGCCAGCATGACAGTTTGGGCATTTGAACTGGGCTGTGCAGCCCTTGTCCTCATGACCTTCTCCAGCACATCTGGCACACACAGTGTTCCTCTTGCAGACTGCCGCGCCGTGTCCATAACCCTGGCACTTGAAGCACCTCATGGGGTTAGGTATGTAGGGCCTCACTGGAACTCGTAGTTATCCTGCCTTCACATACTCTGGCGGTGTCCTAGTTCCAATAGTGAGGATAATAGTGGCGGTTTTGACCTCCTCACCATCTCTGCGCCTGGTAATGCGCCGGGCATGGGTGACTCCTTCAATGCCCTCCACTACTTCCTTCTCGGAACATTCCAGTAGGTCCCTAGAGCTGATTACACCTCTGCTGGTGTTCAGACTCTTGTGTGGCATGACTTCCACTTGGAGATCACAAGAGTCTTCTGCATCTTAAAAGCCCATCAGAGTGTATCTTGCTATCAACTTCTACTAGAAGTTCCAAAGACTTGTGTAGCTTAGACACACTCTTGGGTTCTCCCACTACTGACTTAAGTCCCTTGTAGATGACAAAAAGGCTCATCTTTGTCAGACTTTTCCCCTCCTCTGTGCACCTAACCACCAGAAATGATGGCCAGGTAGCACAGCTTTTTGTGGCCTCCTCCTTTCTATCCTCCATACGGCGTCTCTTGCCCAGACATAGGTCTGGGGCAAGTAGTTTTTTTGGTTTTTTCTTACCCATAGGTGTTCTTATTAGTTCGGCACCTGTGCTCCCCCCCCCCCCGCCATCGAGTCCAACAAGGGGACGGGCCATTCGGAAGTCCAGAATGAGCCCGCCAGGGCTACACATGTGCTATACTCAGTCAGCTACTGCATCGGACATGTGCCCGATACAGCAGCTTCCTGATTGACCCTGGTAGCTTGGCATGACCAGCCGGTTGACTCAGAGCGGGCCATCTGGGCCTCAGGTCTAGGGGAACTTGGAGCCAAAGTATTGTGTTGTGGTGGTTTATCCTCAGATAGCCACCACTCAAACACCAGGATCTCTTTATTCCCCCTTACCCGTCGCAGTCCACGGCAAACGGACTGGTCTAGGACGTAGTGAGATATTTAGAGATAAGGAGACAGAGTGATGATAAATGAAGGCAGACTGAGGAAAAGAGGAGGCAGACACAGTGATAGAAAAGAAGTAGGGCACTTTTGAGCTCCAAAAGTGCTAAGAAAAGAGGAGCGCAGTTTAACGTCATGTCTCGAGACGAACTTTAGATAGGAAAGGAGAGGCGCAGTAGCTGAACGGTAAAGCGCTTGGCTTCCGAAACGGGGGTCCCGGGTTCTAATCCTGGTGAAGAGTGAAATTTTTAACTTCGGAATTCTTGGGCGCTTCTGAGTCCACCCAGCTCTAATTGGTACCTGCCATTAGTTGGGGAAAAGTAAAGGCGGTTGGTCGTTGTGCTGGCTACATGACACCCTCGTTAACCGTAGGCCACAAAAAACAGATGAACTTTACATCATCTGCCCTATAGAATACAAGGTATGAAAGGTGAACTAGTTAGGCCAGGTTCACATCTAACTTTGCATTCACTTGCTTTGATCGGCTGGACTGTTGGGGCACTACACAAGATCTGTCAACCTTCTTTCTCCATTCTTATCTCTCATTTGTCTTTGATATAATTTCATTCGGATGTTCTTTCTGAAAATATGGAAGCATGCCTGGGTGGACCACTTCGGGGGCCGATTTTGAGTTTGTGTGGCCACACAAACTGTCTTTGTAAACTTGTTTTTTTTTCATACTTTAATCATGAACAAACTCTTACAAATACTTAGTAGAATAATTCATTATGAAACTATGGAAGAAAAAAAAATTAAATAAAGTTTGCGAGTTTTATTTATTGTTTACACCATAATGGACCACATTGACCGATCGTAAACAAACAACATTTAACCACGTGATTCTCTATCTCTTCTATACCAATACGATATAATTTTTAATACACAATGGCTATCACGTGCCAGTTTTTTTCGTTGTTTTATCAAAGGAAAAAAAACAACTTGACACCGTTTACGTCTCGAAGTCTACAGCAGTACACTAAAATATTTCTTTGTGAAAAAACAAAACAAGTTTTAATGAATCAATAGGCCTAATTAAGCATTTGCGCACCATCTTATTGTAGATTGATTTAGTATAGACTATGAACCAAGTTTCAACTAAACTTTTCCATGATCAATTTAGCTATCGCGCTATCTTCTAGGTCAGGCATGTCAAACTCACTAAGGTGTATGGGCCACATAAAAAACTTACTATGACCTGAGGGGCAGCAGCCAAAAATCAGTTGCAAAACAGCTTACTAGTTTTATGTAAATTATTAACAATAGATAGGAAGTGGAGATGGATTGGTCACACCCTTAGAAAAGATACCAGCAGCAGAGCTAAACAGGCATTAGAGTGGAACCCCCAGGGAACAAGACGCAGAGGAAGACCAAAAAGAACATGGCGACGCAGTGTACTTGAAGAAGCAGAGAAACCGGGAAGAACTGGGAAACCATCAAAAAACTAGCAAGAGACCATGGAGAGTGGCGTGTTTTTGTTGAGGCCCTATGTTCCGTGAGGAACTTAAAAAAGTCATGATGATGATGATGATAAACAATACAATAAAATACATTATTTAATGGCATACCTGTCCCATAGTTAGCTAAATTTTTTACTACTATTTGGTAATTATAAATTACTATGATTACGCATTATTTTCTTTGTCCTGATGCTTGAAATTTTTCTGGGATACAAGTTTATAAATGTCTGGTTGAGCTTGTTTTCCACTGACACTTTCATCACTGATAAAAAAATTTTGATCAGATAATCTCGAATGGTGAGGTGTTTTTGTAGCTTTCATTATGGAAAAGAACTGCTCACAGAGATCAGTGTTTCCAAACATAGCAAGAATTCGGGCTGCTAATTTAAGCAATTCAACGTTCCTTACAAGTAAATAACTATAACTCTATCTACTTCGCTTTCAACAAAGAATCAGACTGTTTTTCCATCAGCTCTAGTGGCACATTATAGCAGCAGTTTCAGAATCCAATGAGAATGGAGATACAAACAACGAATATTCTTGCTCGTATGAAACAAAGTCAAGAAAACAACCGTCATTGAAAAACATCTACTAATGATTCCAGGTGTAGGACATATTTACCAAATGTTGTAGCCGTATTTAATCTTTTTAGTTCCTGACACGTTGAGAAGTGAACAAGATTTTCTCTTCATATTTGATTTATCCACGGTCGTAATTTTGCTTGAAAGCACTTGACATGATTACACGCAGTTGTGCCAATTTTGTCTTTACTATGAATTTTCAAATTCAAGTCTTGCAGGTGACCATTGAGATCAATTATAAATGCAAAATCCTGAATCCATTCGTCAGTTTGGAAATGTTCAACAGGTTCACCTTTCATGTTCAGAAACAATACATTTTCTTCACGCAGTGCAAAAATCTCAGCTTTAACGACACACTTCTTCATAAAATCACATTCACTAAATGATTTGCTATGGCTTGCAATTAAGTTTGACAAAATGTAGCTTGCTTTCACTGCAGACTCATTCTCGTTGCTTAACAAATACTTGTTTCAATTCAAGTAGCTTGTTATCTCTTATTTTCCAGTGTAATAGTCTAATATTATCTTGATAATTTTTGAGCTGGCCAAGCGGGCCGCATGAAAAGTGGTCGCGGGCCGCATGCAGCCCCCGAACGCCGTGTTTGACATGCCTGTTCTAATTCATTGTTATAAACCTCATTCCCAAATACGTTTAGCATTCATTGCAATAGCACAAACCAACTGCATCTATAACCCTAGTATGCAAGTAATGCTACAAAATATGACTCTTCATTTGCATGCTAAATAATTATTTTGAGCTTTGCCAAAAGTTTAATTCGTGACCATCAGGCCTATCTCTATAGATCTAATTGTCATTGTGGGCCCCTGCTTTCTTTTCGTAACACATTAATATTTTCTTAACCAAACTCTCTCTGCCTTCCCTCCATCGATAACTGTAGTACTAGCAATGAATATTAAAGGGAAACCAAAAAGAATGGTATGATCTGGTAACATTGTGACCAAAAGGCATGATTAGGCTAAACAATAGTACAATAAACCTGATGAAAGCCGTTTCTTACATTCAAGCAATCCAAGCCGTTGGTACATAAACTCTATCTGAAAACATGGGTTGATGTTTCGAAGTTAATGTAAAGTTTCGTATTATGTTTAGGAAAATTTGAAGGAGCTTTTAGATTTCGTTTTTTTAAACCTGTTTTTTTTTTTTTTTTTTTACAAAAGTGCAATTTTTTCAACTTTCTTATCACCCCCCAACTGCTCATGTGGACCCCAACTGGTCATGAGTCATGGGTCCAAGCAAAATGAACTCCTTCACGCCATTGTTGCTACGCCACAGGCTATAGAGCCCAACGGTCGTGGGCCCAGGTTCATTGAACATCTTCGCTCCATGGATGCTAGCCACTGATTAAATGGCCAATCTCTCATTCCTAGCAGAAATCCCTTAAAGGAGTCTCTGGCCCCACAACCTTTTGTAGACTACATTTGTGCTTTGGGGAATATTCTTTTAAATAATTTTCGTTTTTCTGTATTTAAATGTTTTTAAATACTAAAATTGTTAGAGTGTAAGATTTAAATTATATGCCTCTCCCTTCCTACCCCCCCCCAAAAAAAAAAAAAAAAGAAATGTTTGTAATTAACCTCCACTTAATAACATTGGACACTGTTTGGCAGTATGGGCATAATTAGCAACATGTGTATTATTCAACTTGCACAAGACTCTTGTAAAAGATATTAAAGGATGTATGAAAAATCACTTACAGCGCCAGCATGCTTATTCCATGAAAAGACAATGCCAGTATCATATTTAAACAAAGCTACACTGAGCGCACCCCAAGTACCACCTCCAAAGTGAACTGTAGGGATGAAAATGTATAATGAATCAACACAAAATGTAGACTGCTAATTTTATTAGCTGATTATCTAAGCAACGGCAAGTTAAACAATTGGCGTAAGCAAAGTTTCATCCCTGCTAGAGCAAAATCCAAGCATACGTCCTAGAAAGAAAGCCTTTTTTAGACTTGAGTCCTCTCACTTCGATCGGCGTATTGGACGGCTAGTTCTCTCCACAGAAATCGTCATGGACGACTTTCGCAGCCTCTTACCAGATGGTTATCACATATTCTAGAAATGTGATACGCCATGTAATAAGTGTAAGAAAGACCAACTGTAAATGTCAGCTAATTTTTAAAAAATGTGAAAAAAATGGGATTTAATGGTTTATGAGAACTTAAGGAGCGAAAACTAAAGACATAGTTTAGTTGTTAATTGAATTTCTAACCAGACCATAACGATTACATTGATAATTTTTAAGATAAGCTACGTGGAAGATACTGCAATCTTATGGTAACACAGTAACAGTAGTTACTATTAAAACTTGGTGGTGAAAAGTAACATGTCTTCTTGTACATTTATTTATTGTAGGCACTATTGTGTGTAGCTATCTCTTGTTTATAGGAAATTTGTAAAGAACCATATAATAGCAAGAGAAGCAGATGCAGCGCAAATCTCCCTCACTTTAATACATTTTCATCGCGCAAGTCACATTCTCATCTCCAATGTAAAGGACCATATAATAGCGTAGAATAGTGGCCCTTGTATGTACCAAAGTCAATTTCTAACAAAAACAATGCTTCTCCAGAATAGGAAACTACAAACACAAGAAATTGCTCTATGAGATGAACCATAGTCGGTCTATGAGGGAATGAGGCCAACACTTATATCCAATATGGATACTTATATATATATATATATATATATATATATATATATATATATATATATATATATATATAATATATAAAGCAGAATGTGAAGCGTATGTATGTATGTATTTTCCAGTATAGAAATCAAAACCGTTTCACTGATCTTGATAAAACTTGGCAGAAATGTTCCTTGTGTACCAACTTAGACCGAAGTGTATGTATTGTAGCCCTAAAACAAACTTAAGTATTTTATGGATCTAGGCCATGTTTACATGCTGTGTCTAAATGATGAAAGACGGAGAGGTCACGCATGCGCAGAGATGCTAGATCTAAATTAGTTCTCATTTAAGAAAACATAATTTTGTAATTTTACACATGAACATACAAATTAGTGTCTATTCATTTCATTATTTAATGAAAATTAACCTTCAAATATGAGTTTACAAAACATGTTTTACATAAAATCGTTCGCTCTAAATGTTAATAGCTTTAAAATTTTCCGTAACTTGCCGCAACATTATATTGCGCAGTAATACGAATGAAATGAACGTCATTAGAAAGGCATATTATAAAACTCATAAACTACTTACATAATACAATTTACTTTCCAATGTATTTTTTTTTAAAGCATTTACGCTTACAGTTACCGATTCGGTTTAATTTTAAGTCTTTATTTTCAATTTACTTTTTTTCTTTAAGATTTACTTATGCGCATTTAAACCTCTTAGCAACTTAGCTACGAAATGATGAATGAAACACGGCTAATGTATCTAGGTCAACACTAGGTCCACACAAGCTCACAGCACAGTGTTTATAGTCGTTTACTATAATAGGCTCAAAGTTTGTATGTATTGACTAGACTACTGTGGCATTCCAATTGTTTAGATTCTAAATCTAGAGCTACATAAAATTAAACTCCTAATGTTATATAAACAATTACATTCGCGCGTTTTAGATCTAAATATACTAACGTAAAATAATTAATAAGCTTATTGAACCTTAAATTCAATCTTAAAATGAAATATCATGAATGTTTAGTGAAAGTAGATGTATTTTACTTAATTTTAAAAAATGAATCTAATTTTAATCTAGGTCAAAAACTATATTAGACTCTAGATCTATAGATCTCAATATATATGCAAGCAAATCTTTTTGTAACAAAAAGGGAATTAGGTCGACAAGCTATTTTAATAATACTATTCATACTGTTTTTACATTCGCGCATTCGCTTTACTTATAACATTATTATTTTGTCTAATTGTTTGTAATTATTATTATAGCCTTTATATAGCACTACTTTCATGCGTATAGAATGATTAGAGCGCTCTGGTCCAATCACCTTTGTTTCCGTGCTGCCTTGAGGTGCTCAGTAAACACAGAGCTCAACTCGAGTCGGGAGTCGAGCCTAGAGCCCACTTCATAGGTAGCCAAGGCAAGCCAAGTTCAAGCGTACTCAGCCTCTTGACCACACTTCCCACAAACTATTCTAATGTACTATATCAGTGACACGCATATTGAGACCCGCGGGCCGCGGGTAACATATGGCTAGTATATATATAAAAGAAAAGACTACACTTTTGGATACCATAAATAGCTTTCGACGCAAATTTAAAGCATGATAATGATAGTAAAAAAAACATTTAACAGAACATTTTTTGTTTATAATACATATGTTTGTGCTTGCAATATGAATACTTATTTAAAGAAAAAAAAAAGGAAAGTTTTCAGATGAAAAATAAAATCACACCTATTAGAAATAAATGTAGGTCACAGTGAATTAAGATCTACAATAGATCTTTTAATTTTGAGATCAGAATATGACAGACAGAAGCAAGAAATGCATTTGTAGGTTTTGACAACATCATAACTACTTATTTACTTAATGAAAAACTGAAAGTGTTGAAGAATAGTCCATATTAAATACATATATAATACTATGGGCTAATGAATTGCCTGATCTAGCCTGGAAAACCAGTGACTTGGCAGAATTTAAGTCATTGGTTAATATGCATGACTGAATGCATGACGCGTAGGACGTAATGATCTTTTTTTTTTGAAGTAACGTCTGTATTATATAAGATAAGATAAGATAAGAATGTTTGACCCAGAGACCTCAGAGGGTTAGGGTAAACAATATAATATCAAATGTTCAGATAGTTAACACAAGGGGCTGTAACATCGCCATTGGGGTTCATTTTGTACACTAATGATTTTTAATACGTTAGTCATTTTTGTTCCTTCACAAAATTCGCTGATGATGCAGCTCTCAGAGAGCTCAGACGCACAAGAGTATTTCAGAAAAATAGAACACATTGAAAAATACTGTCAAGATAATTGTTATAAATAAATGTCAAAAATACTCAAAGAAATGATAATCAATTTTCCTAGGGAAAAGAAGGTACATGATATTGTTTCTGTCGCTGGAGAGACCATTAAAATAGGGCAAACGTGTGAACACCTTGGCGCTATCTTAGACAATAAATACAAATTTACTGCAAATACTGATTATATTAGCAAAAAGGGGCAGCAAAGATTACGATTACTAAGAAAACTGTCCTCGTTTAATGTTAGCGAAAAGGCCTTGACTATGTTTTATCACGTTCACATCTACGATTTTTTAAGTTTCAATATCACTGGCTGGTATGGCAATCTGAACATTAAAAATAAAAATAACTTCATAGAATCCTAAATGCTGCTGGTAAAGTCATTGGCAAAAAAAAAACAAAAAAAAAAAAACAACATTTGACATCTAAAAAGGTTCTAGAAAGAAAAATCACCCTCCGGGTCAGGATTTTAGGATTTTACCATCACAAAAGAAATACAAGACACCGATAGCAAAGACAAACAGACACAAAACCTCCTTTGTCACGGTATCGATTGATCTACTAAATAAAATTTTGCAATCTGATATAAACTTTTCACATGTAAATTATGAGTGAGTCCGGTGTGTATGTATATTTTGGTTTTCTTTAGTTATGTTTTTTTTTTGTGTAATTTAAAGAAATACACAAACTGTAAGACAAACTTCCATATGGATAATAAAGATTATTATTATTTATTATTATTATTATTACACACACACACACACACACACGCACACGCACACTCACGCACACGCACACACACACACACACACACACACACACACACACACACACACACACACACACACACACACACACACACACACACACATATACTAGACATATTTTACCCGCGACCAGCGGGTCTTTATTTGCGTATTACTGTCGATATAGTCACTGAGAGTGTTTTTAAAGGATTTAAACGAAATAATAATGTAATAAATAAAGCGAATGTGTAAATGTAAAAATAGTATGAATGAAGCCATCAAATCAAAATAGCTAATCTTCTTAAATCCATTTTAAAACATTTAATTGTAGGCCTACATATATTTGATTAAAATTTGAAAGGAATTGACTTAATTTTGTATGTTCATGTGTTAAAGTATAAAGTAGATCTTGAGGTAGACATAGATCTAGATCTAGACTAATTTAGAGTTAAACATTTAGTTAAAATTTAGAGTTAAACATTGGCTTTTATAGAGCTCATTCTGTGCTGCGTGAAGGCTTTGCTCTGCGCATGCGTGACCTTTTTTCATGAATGAATATAAGCCTATCTCAACACGGCTACGCAGCTTTAGCGAACAGCAAACGGATGTATTTAAAATGCTTTAGAAAAACAAATTTGAATGTTAATTTGATTAAAATATAAAATGAATGGACTATAATTAGCATTGTTATAAACCTGGTGGTGGCACAGATGGAGGTAGTGGTATGTGTGTAGTAAGCCGACGCAGATCGCCCCAGGCCAGCGCTAGATGAGCGGTCAACCGTGACGAGTTACGACGGTTTGCCGAGACGAGTGTCAACATGACGGTTCGGGAAGGATCTCCGTCGTGAACAGAGCTCAGGAGAGCCACGAAGGATGTAGTCATGTAACGAAGCTAGAAACGTCCAGCGACGTTCTGTCCGGTTCTAGAAGCCCAGCAGGGACCTATATAATGAGCGGAGATGTTGCAGTAAAGACGGTTCACGACAGAAGGTCCACTACAGCCCGGTTCAATACAGTCCGGTCCACTACAGCACAGTTCAACGTTATGGTTCTGTACGGAGCATTACGACGGTTCAGTGCGGAGTACTGTCAAGTACAATTGAGACGAACGGCGTCTTGATCTTGGTCTGTGATCGAGTCCGACACAACGAGCCCAGTGTGCGAAGTCAGCCCTGAACTGTTGAACCCAGTGCAAGTCCGGAACGAGACATAGAGGCCAGTGCAAGAGTTGATATAAATATATGTTTGTATTTGATTTCTATTAAAATTTATTTAGGTAGATGATGTTTTATTATTACGAACCAAGTACAGGAACTTAGAAAAATCCAGATTTCTATGTACTAATTTATAAGACATAATGTGCAAGAAAGCCCTTGTACGGTAACAATGAGAAAAAAAAATCTAACTCTTCTCTTGCGTAACGCTGACACCATATAAATTATATATTTGTCTATATTTATATTATTTCACCATACGATGCGACTTGAAATCTTTAGGTGCAACGGCTACTTATGGTTTTCTAAAAGCAAACGATTTAGTTTATAAAATTAGATATGCAAGCGATGATTTCATAAAAACACACCAATCCTAGAACAATTACATAAATGAAAGGGAGGCAATGTTACAATATGTTAACAAAAAAGGACAATATTTTGTGTATTTTCAGTATCACAAAGTCAAATATATTTCTAACAAGGTTACAAAGACAGTTTGTGTGGAAACACAAACTCAAAATCGGCCCCCGAAGTGGTCCATCAAGGCAGGCTTCAATATTTTCAGAAAGAACATCCGAATGAAATTATATCAAAGACAAATGAGAGATAAGAATGGAGAAAGAAGGTTGACAGATCTTGTGTAGTGCCCCAACAGTCCAGCCGATCAAAGGATAGGTGCAAGTGAATGTAAAGTTAGATGTGAACCTGGCCTAACTAGTTCAACTTTCATACCTTGTATTCTACAGGGCAGATGATGTAAAGTTCATCTGTTTTTGTGGCCTATGGTTAACGAGGGTGTCATGTAGCCAGCACAACGACCAACCGCCTTTACTTTTCCCCATGTAATGTCAGGTACCCATTACAGCTGGGTTAGGGGCGCCCAAGGATTCCGAAGTTGAAATTTCCAGTCTTCACCAGGATTCGAACACGTGACCCCCGCTTCGGAAGCCAAGCGCTTTACCGCTCAGCTACCGCGCATCTCCTGGCCTAACTGAAGTCTTATAATTGATATAATTGTTTTTTAGAAAAGTTCAATCTCTTATTCGAATCCTAAAAAATACGACGAGAGTGTAACACACAGCGTAAAATGTACAAGAAAATGCAGTTTATAAGATTACTATTCGTTTTAAATTAGGTCTAACTTATAATGCATACTAATTAGCTTTTTCTCTTTAAAAAACTGCTTGCATAAGTGATTAAAAAAATTTCTGCAAAAAAAAAAAAAGTAGCCGTTGCATCAGAACTTTGAATGGTCTAAAATATTGTCATGTCGGATTTTCACTATCTTTTCTAGTTTACGAGATCTAAACGGGACGGACGGACAGACGGACAGACATTTCACACAAAACTAATAGCGTCTTTTACCCTTTCGGGGGCCGCTTAAAATGTACAAGAAATGTTCACAACAAATATAAATATTAGTTAAAGTTTTTTTTATATTGTCAACTAGCTGCTAAAATTAAAAGAAAACATTTATATTTGTTTATAAAGGCTAAGAATGCAAAACACCAAAACCTTAAGGACATAAATGAGCTTTTCATAGAAACTTTACACAACCTAAGTTTAGATCAAATCATTAAAAAGCCAACTAGATTAAACAACACATTAGATCTCTTCTTAACCAACAGACCTGGATTAGTAGTTGATTATGATATTATCCCTGGTCTATCAGACCATGAGATCATAAAAATACACAGTCAGATAAAAGCAGTAGCCAATACAAAAACCAAAAGAAAAATCTTACTCTGCAATAAATGTAACATAACACAACTACACCAAGCTGCATTAAACTTTCAACAAACATTCTTATTAGAAAAAGACATTAACCAACCAGTCGATGACCTCTGGAATTTCATTAAAAACCATCTTAAAAGCATTATAGAAAATCATATACCAACTAAATACAAATCAAACAAAATAAATAAATGCTGGTTTAATAATAGACTAAAGAAGCTTTGTAAACAGAAGGAAAACCTATATAGAAAATTTAAAAAATACCAAGGCAGAAAGAGTTTACAAAAAGTATATAAAAATTAAACACCTAACCCAAAAAGTAAGCAGAAAGCTGCAGAGTGAATACATAAACAATGTAATATCTAAAGATTACAACAAAAACCTATGGTCATACATTAAGTCTAAGAAAATGGAAACAACAGGCATAGCGCCATTAAAAGATGAACATAACATAATACATAATGATAATGAAACTAAAGCAAACATCCTAAACAAATAATTTGCATCAGCATTCTCAGCCCCAGGAGACAAAGACATATTTCTTAATTTGAACCAAGTAGACAACATAGAAGATTTAGTAGTACAAGAAAATGGAATTAAAAAACTATTAGCCAACACCAAACCAAATAAAGCGTCTGGACCTGATGGTATTCCAGCTAGATCACTCAAAGAACTAAGCAATGAGCTAGCCCCAGTGTTCAAAATACTCTTTCAGGCATCGCTTAACCAGGGCAGAGTACCAAAGGACTGGAAAGAAGCTAATGTCACCCCCCTATTTAAAAAAGGAGAAAAATCTGATCCAGGAAACTACAGACCAGTATCACTTACCAGCATCACATGTAAAATACTAGAACACATAATATGTAGCAACATCATAAACCACTTAGACAAACATAATGTCCTCACCCCATACCAACATGGCTTTAGGAAATATAATTAACAGTAAACTCAGGTGTACCTCAAGGAACAGTCTTGGGTCCACTACTATTTTTAATTTACATAAATGATTTACCAAATTGCATTAGTTCAGGAACAAAAGTCAGATTATTTGCAGACGATTGCATAATATATAGAACAATAAAAACAAAACAAGACACAGATATTTTACAAAGAGAATTAGATGAATTACAGAAATGGGAATCAAATTGGAGCATGTCAAAAAAACTAAAACAAATTAATTCCACTTATCTTATTCATGGCAAACCAGTAACACAGACTAAAAACTCAAAATACCTAGGTGTTATAATAAATGAAAAACTGTCATGGAATCCACATATTGATGAAACTATAAAAAAATCCAACAAAGCATTAGGGTTTATTAAAAGAAATTTCTATAAATCAAATAAGAACATAAAACTAAAATGTTATTTAACCTTGGTTAGGCCAATAATAGAATATGCATCCACCATGTGGGACCCCTCAACTCAAGAAAACATTAAGAAACTGGAACAAACACAAAATAGAGCATTGAGATTCATAACAAACGAATATTCACATTTAACTAGGGTAACACCATTAGTAAAATCACTAAATTTAGAAAGCCTTCAGGACAGAAGACTCAAAAGTAAAGTAGCATTATACATAAAACACTGAACCATAATCTTCAAATACAAAAACAAAATTTATTAAAATACTCTGAAAGACACAAAAATAAAGGCACATTCCTCGTCCCATATGCTAGGACAAATTTGTACAAATACTCCTTCTTCCCTAGTGCTATTAGAGCATGGAATGGGTTGCCTGAGCTAGCCAGAAAAACCAGTGACTTGGCAGAATTTAAGTCATTGGTTAATATGCATGACTAAATGCATGACGCGTAGGACGTAATCATCTTCTTTTTTGAAGTAACGTCTGTATTATATAAGATAAGTTAATGCACTATATATGTAAATATCAAGCACATTTTAAAAAAAGGGCTTTTTATGCAGAGACTATTTTACAGTAGCCGAACGCCGCGGCATTGTATGGTGCTAAACAATTTCCTCAAAAAAGTTCAAATAATCAGATTTACAACAACATTAAACGCTATTGAAAATCTCATTTAAATCTTAAATGTTCCTTCCAAAACATTGCAATAGTTTAAGGTATCTATAATGGATTGTTGCAGATGTTTTTGTGAAAAACAAATCAATGCCAACGAATGTTTGTTTTATCTTTAACTTAGATTACACGTAATTTCCGTGCTATGAACTATGAAGAACTATGAAAGTGTTCCGAACATTGTTTTGTAAGAAAAAATATGTCAAACGATTATTTGAAATATCATCATTGACTTACATTACCCTTATATTCTTGGACAATAAGTCACTATATTTTAATTATCGATATCCAATTGTTCCATATTTTCAATTTAAAACAAATTTATGTCAAATGACTTTTTTTTCAAAAATATCGGCAATAGGTGGTTCAGGATTTTAAAATAAGAAAGTAATTTACTAGAAAAGATTATTGAAAAACACTTTTTAGACTTATTTTACATTGAATTTATTTTCTTGCTCAAACATAACAGAAGTTTCTTTTCATTGTAAAGAATGTTCCGGATTTGGTTTTGAAAAAGAAATCAGTCTACATTACTTAAATTTTCTTACAAATCGTCGCCAAAATTGTTCTAAATTTTATATTTATGTAAAATCGCACTTCTGTCGTACATTACGTTTAATTTTCTAGCTAAACGTTTTAAAATCGAATTATTGTTAGTATTATGTTTCAATTTTTAAGGAAAACAACTTCCTAATACCAGAATATGGTATAAAAATCTCTGCACAAGGCTATGGTACATTTAGTTTTCATACGAGACCATTTCAAAAATGTAATTATCGGAATTAGATTTATCTAGAATTCTCTTTTTCTCTCACTATATATATAGTGTATGTATTGTAGCCCTAGAACAAACTTAAGACCCTCAAAAAAAAGTTGACCACCTCTATGAAAGCATTATAACTTCATCGATCTAAGCCATATTTACAGGAGAAAAGATCGAAAGGATCTAGATCTAGATTCCATATATCTGCGATTTCAGACGTCCTGACTTACTTTATAATCCATTTCATTTAACAAATCGGGTAAACCCGTTTTAATTGTACTTTATATCCTAATCATCTATCGCTCCTTTCGTTTTTAATAGATATGAATGTATCGGCTTCGGGTAAACCCATTTTCGCAAAACTCCTTTATTTTCGTAGTGAAAGAGAAAAACTTGAAAGGATCATTAGCTAAGTTTAACATACATCTAAATCTAAATCCAATCCAATAGATTAGTAAACACAAACTAAGGCCCGCAGGCCGCGGGTAATGTCAGGCTAGTCTACTTTATAAAGTAGAATGTGAGGCGTATGTATGTATGTATGTATGTATGTATGTATGTATGTATGTATGTATGTATGTATGTATGTATGTATGTATCTATCTATCTATCTATCTATCTATCTATCTATCTAATATATATATATATATATATTGTAATAACTGAACGGAGACGACTCAACGAGACATAGATGTTTATTTAGATGGAGACATGACAAACACATAGGACATCTGCCTTGAGCACAGCCTCTTTATTTCAGCTCTAGACCTGGGCGGAAATCGTCCTTTCTCTCTCCTCTCATGTCAACATCCTTCCTAGCCTAGTCTCTAATAGTACGCACGATCTGCACTATCTTGGATGGCGGTGTGCATGGCGAGGTTATAACATTTCCCCTTTTCTTAGAATTTTTCTCCCGAGACAGAAACAAATTGCAGTTCACGCGATAATATGAAAAAGTTCTTATTAATTGTTGTTTTAAATTAAATTATGTCCAACTTATTTGCATACTACAAAGATTTTTTCTGTTAAAAAAAAAAGAAAACTTTTTTTGTGTAAATGTAGTAGTTAGTTAGTTGCCCCTTCTCCTGTCTGTGGTAACGGTTTCGCCAAGCTCAGTAACTGAACAACACGTGAAGGCCAGGATTTGGACTGGTTGTTAGAAACTATTTGAAACACATGCCATTGGAAGCATTTTATTGGTAATAATGGGCTTAAGATCATTACCACTTCCGGCGTGAACAACCTTGCGGATCACCGTGCTACAGCCTAGCAGAGCCTGCGTCGCTTCTGATCCCAAACTGCATTGAATATTCCGTTCCTTTGGTCACATCAGCTGAGCGAAGAGGGGTGGAACTGCTGTGTGGGTGATATCGTTCCAACCATAAGCAATGCCCAGGCTTTCATCTCACTTATGCTCTGAGATGAACTATAGTCGTTTTACGACTGAAGGAGGCCAATATATATATATATATATATTAGTTAGTATGACAGAACTTACATAACTTTGCAATAGAAATGTAATAAAACTTAATTTTGACAAAAAATCTAAAACCGTTTGCATAAATATGTATGGTAAATTGTTATCTCCCCTTCCAAAGAGCCTCCCGTGTTTGTTACTATTAATAGTGAATAGTTGTAAAAGTGCTGTATTTTTATGGGGAAAAAAACTGCTTGCATAAGTGAAATAAATTTTTTGATTTTTCGCTTTTTGAAAAGAAAAAAGTAGCCGTTGCATCAGAACTTTGAATGATCTAAAATATTATGGTGTCAGATTTTCACTATCTTTTCTAAAACTTTGCTAAAAACTAAATGGAGAAACACACATACATTTCTGTAAGAGGAAGTTATATGTTTAACTCATTCTTTTCTTGTAGACCTACCATTATTATAGAAAATAATAGCATAGAATTATACAGGAAAAACATTGCCTGTTTAAAGTCGAACTCACAAAACTATAAAAGAGCTTGTGTTTTGACACAAACATAGCAAAGGTACACTATGTGTCAATCCACCTCTTTATGATTTTCGGTTTAAGAAAAAGCTGGCAACATTTTTGTTGTATGTAACATTTTTGTTGTATGTAACATTTTCGGTTCCTCACCGTTGCATCCATAATAAGAAAACATAAAACTCAAAATCGGCCCCCGGAGTTACCCACACAGGCAGGTAAAAAGGCAGGTTTAAAAAATTTCAGAAAGAATATCAGAATGAAATTCTATCAAAGGCAAATGACAGAGAAGAATGGAGAAAAAAGGTTGACAGATCTTGTGTGGTGCCCCAAAGGCTCAGCAGTCCAAGAGATAGGTGAGAGTGAATGTTTGCTTCCATATGGCAATAATTGCATATAATGAGATATTCTTTTACTTAAGACTTATGGGATTACGATGTGGTACTTATTAATTGTTGTTTTAAATTATGTTTCACTTATATGTATACTAAATAGATTTTTTTTCTTTTGTCTGTAAATGTAGTTAATATGACAGAACTCACTTAACTAAGCAATACAATTGTAAAAAAAATATATTTTTTTGACAAAAAAAAATCTAAAACCGTTTGCATAAATGTGTTAAAAATATGGTAAATGGTCATCCCCCTTACGAAATAGCCTCCAGTTTTTGTTAATAATAACAGTGAAAAGTTGTAAAAATGGTGAATTTTATGAAAAAAAAAACCTGCTCGCATAATTGATTTAAAAATGATATTTTTCGCTTTCAGAAAAGAAAAAAGTAACCTTTGCATCAGAAAGGTCTAAAATGCTATGATGTCGAATGTTCACTATCTTTTCTAGTTTACGAGATCTAAACGGAACAGGCGGACGTACGGACGAACAGACAAACCACACAAAGTCAAAGTCTTTTTCCCCTTTCCGGGGCCGCTAAAAATGAAAGAACGAACAAAGAAAATGAACCCTAAACTACAGTGAGCTTCCAAAGTACTGAGTACATGGCATGTAGTAAAGCTAAGTTTGCTAATCCTTGTCCAATCTGCCACGCTGTTACTTGCATGCGTCGTTCGCTGTTACGATTTTGTTGCATTTCATTATGGAAATATGAAGTACACTTAGAAGTTGGAAGCGCATATGAGTGAATTAAATTATGGCTTTTTATATAGCGCTACTTTCATGCTTATAGCATGCTCAGAGCGCTTTGGTCCAATCTCTTTTGTGGACCAGTGGGAGGGAGGGGGTATCTAGGAGAAGGTTTTACTGTGCTGCCTTTAGGCAATCTGCCCGAGTCAGGTGTCAAACCTCAAGCCCCCTTCATAGGTAGCCAAGCCAAGCCAAGTTCAAGCGCACTAAGCCTCTCGATCACGCTTCCCACCCAGTTCTAATCAGTACCTGACATTTATTTGAGAAAAGTAAAGGCTGTTGGTCGTTGTTCTGGCCACATGACACCCTCGATAACCATTGGCCACATAAGATTTATGATCTTTACATCATCTGCCCTATAGCCCGCATGGTCTGAAAAGAAGCTGCTTATTCAATGTTTTTATTGTAATATGCTCTTGCTAATAAGGTTCTATTGTAAACCAAACCAATAATCTCAACATTGCCAATGACATTACATATCGTGCAGATAAAGAGATTAGAATTACTTTTGTTGAGCAAATAAAGATAGCAAGGTGATAATCACATAAAAACAATGAACTGTTGCTAATGAAGAGTTTAACATTCAAATATTAGTAGACGCTTGAATTTCTTGAGATTTTACTACATCCCTAATGGGCTACCTGTTACTTCATGGATTAGGTAACATAGGTTCACTGTTGTATTGGCCATACAACACATTTGTATTTGTATAACATGTTGTTTACAATAGCTTTGAAATTATCTTTCAGTTTAATTCCTTAATGTTATACAAAGTGACTTTTGAATACTTGAATAAATGAAAATGCATTAGCAACATGTAATTACTTACTTCCTATAGCATTCACGGGATCATCAATCCTTAGTTTCAATAACAAATATTCAAAAGCTTTCATTAAAAAACTAGCAACAAAACCAACAATAGCAGCACTCCAGGGTCGCATAGAGTTACACCCACCACAAATAGCTACCTACAAGAAACAAAATGTGAATACAAATATTATTGCTCACTTTATGATAGTCATCATCATTATATATGAATTTACTATTAAATAAGTTACCATCAGAACATGAATTTGCTATTAAATAATGACTTTTATTCATGACTAATATTTAACTACCTACAAAAACAAAGAATAAAAAGATTACAAGAAGAGTTTGTGTTATAACACAAACTCAGAGGCGGTCCCGTTCGAATTCGCCAATGAACCAGTAAAATTCAAGCCATAGTCTTGTTTTGATTGTTTAGAAATATAATTTTAAAAATTATTTGGCATATTTTTCTTCTGGAATAAGTAGAGTAGCGTTATCTGATAAAATAATTCTTGCCGTATTTACTACATAATTTATCTGAGTTGCCTTTAGACTTCTCCTTGAGTACATTGTGTGACTGTCTTATCTTGTATTATCTTTTATAATACAGACGTTACTTCAAAAAAGTAGATGATTACGTCCTACGCGTCATGCATTTAGTCATGCATATTAACCAATGACTTAAATTCTGCCAAGTCACTGGTTTTTCTGGCTAGCTCAGGCAACCCATTCCATGCTCTAATAGCACTAGGGAAGAAGGAGTATTTATACAAATTTGTCCTAGCATATGGGACGAAGAATGTGCCTTTATCTTTGTGTCTTTCAGAGTATTTTATTAAATTTTGTTTTTGTTTTTGTATTTGAAGATTATGGTTCAGTGTTTTATGTATAAAACATGTACTTTACTTTTGAGTCTTCTGTCCTGAAGGCTTTCTAAATTTAGTAATTTTACTAAAGGTGTTACTCTAGTCAAATGTAAATAATCGTTTGTTTTGAATCTCACTGCTCTATTTTGTGTCTGTTCCAGTTTCCTAATGTTTTCTTGAGTTGAGGGGTCCCAAACGGAGGATGTATATTCTATTATTGGCCTAACCAAGGTCTCTTGATTGCTAGAACTTCTTGGCCCCTAAACATTTGGCTTTGCGACATCTCGTATTGTTGTCCAATTTCTACATTTTCATTAAGACAATGTTTCGAAATCCTAGTTCGAAATAATTGACGTCTAATGATTTTAGTCATCTTATGTATATTTAAATAGATTGACTGTTTTTATGTATCTAAAAAATTAAAATTGCAAAATAATAATTATGAGACGAGAGTGCTCTTTTTTTCAATGTGTAATTACTAGATGTAGATCTGAACATCAAATGATGTTACATAGGTTAGGGTTAAAACCCACAACATCTGACCGTAGTGGGCCACTGGAGGAAGGGAACGTTCTTTCTATTCAAATCCTCACATTTGTAGAGCCATGGCTCCATCATTTTGTTCTCATTACAAAAATGTTTCCAAAATAAGTTCGAGTAAATTATTAATATCTTTCCCAAATTATTCAACCGAGCGAGGCTGGTAGGCCTATTAATATTCCAATGATCGGCCTTTAGATCTAGACTTCATTATTCAAAACGATATACAGCAACTGTCAAACTTTTAGGAAAATCATTAGAGCTGTTTAAGATATCCATGTCCATTCACTCTGATTCTAGGTTATTGTTTCCACCAAGCTACGAATTGAATAGAGGTATTGTCATGGGCGTAGCCGGGGGGAGGGGGTTTCAAACCCCCCAAATGAATTCCGATGGAATTTTGTGCCCCAGCGCAACGAAGTGTGGTTTTGAGTTTAAAATCCCCTTCGAAGGGGTTTTGAGGTTAAAACACCCTCTTCTAAAAAAGAAAATGCAAACGACAGTCACCAAATTCCATGAGCGTAGCCAAGGGGTTGAGTTTATAATCCCCTTCGAATTTTTTTGTTACAATAAAACCTCCTCTTCTTAGTATTGTGACTATTGTTGTCTCTGTGCTACAGCACTTCCTTATGTGGATTGAAATTCTTCCAAGAGATTTTACCATTCTATGTAGGAAAGAATTATCGCTAACACAATGCGCTTCAGAAACTCATCTTCACAGACACACTGAAACTAGCAAAAAATAATTGTGTAAGATGGGAGGGGTGGGAGGTTATGAGCCCTCCAGAGGGCTTTACGTTAATACCCCCTCCTGAGGATTTTGAGTTTAAAACCATCCAGCGAGCCACCTCTTCAATATAAAATTAAAGCAAACTAAAGTCACAAAATTATATGAGTGGAGCTAAAAGGGGAATTGAGTTTAACTCCCCCTCTCCAGAGGGCTTTAAGTTTAAAACCCCTCAAGATAGTTTTGAGTTTAAAACCTCCCTACAGAGAGTTTTGAGGTTCAAATTTCCCTCTTCAATATTATTCTGAAGCAAACTAAAGTCACTAAATTCTATGAGCGTAGCTGAAGGGGTTCTGAGTTTGTTTAAACAAAGATTTTTTAGTTTAAAACACCCCAGCAGATAGTTTTAACGATAAAACTTTCCTTTTGGAAATAAAATCTAAAGCAAATTAATAATAAGGCTTGTCTTCGAGTCCGCAAACTACAGTCATCAAACTCAATGAGCTTAGCCAAGAGAAGTTACACATTTCTACCAGTCGCTGAGCTTCATTACTAAGGTGCAGTCAATAGTAGAATTGGTTTTTGAATTAAATTTTTAATAGCAGGATAATATAATCTAGATACCTCAGAACAGTGCATTTCTTTTGTGACAGTGCCCATCGGTACGGCGTACCGGCACCTTTCTTAATGTGGGGAAAAAATATTACTTTTATTGTATTTTAACGTTTATTATTAATTTATTAGTAGTTAAAAATTAGGCAATCCAAAATCAACGAGTACCGGCAACCTAATCACTGAGTACCTGCACCTATTTTTTTGTACAAAAAAAGCACTGCCTCAGAATTGAATTTTTTTTTGTCTAAAATACTGGAAATAGTGCTAGGTCTCTTCCAGAAGTATAAAGGGCTGGAATGTAATAAAGATTAATTAAACACACACACACACAAATGACGGAAAAAAAGGGGGGGATTTCTTTAACCCCCCCCCCCCCCCCCCCCGTAACAAATTCTTAGCCACCCCCATGGGTAGTCTAGTAACTATTTTATTTCAAAAATTTAAAGGAATGCACTAGCTTTTCAGTTTATATTTAACTGCTGTTAATATATTGATATATGACACGGTGTATTGGAGAAAATGTATTCGTGTATTGCCTTATTATTTAATGACAAAGTTATGCTATTTATATGCTATTTATGCATTATTTTTGATTCTTTGTTAAATTAGTGTTAGAGAACTGAAAGAGCTCTATACTAAATTTTTTTTTTTGCTTAAGATATAAAACATGTAAACCATAAAAAAAAAATACATTTAAAAATGACAACACCAACATTATACAACTTAATAGAACATGAAATAATAATATAAAAAAACATTAGGTATCGAACGGTCAGCTTTTTGAACGAATGATGTTACTGATTCGGATAGCGAGCAATGCATACTTGTGCTTTTATTTATTGGTATTTTCATTATATGTACATCTACATCTAGCAATAGACTTCTGATTTAGAACTCCGAAGATGTAGTCTAGATCTTACATCTACATATACTTTGATATCTACAATCTAGATGTCATCTGTATTTGATTTACGTAAAATGAAGCAACTTTAAATTTGCTCAGTTAATGCATAATATCAGTCACTAGCGGATCCAAAACTTTGGAGTGGGGGGTGGGCGATTTTTTCCAAATCCTAAACCCAAACGCCCAGTAAACCCCAACCCTACGCATAAACGTGCGTACAGCGTACAAAAGCGTTTTCTTGCATTCTTCACTGAAGAAACGCATTCTCCTTATCTAAAGCCCATTATTCATCCTATTAAAAAAAGGACCTTTTGAAAAATTGAATTGAAAATATTCTAATATGAATTTATAGGCCCTTAATGTATTGCAAATAAAACCGATTTGTTCCTTGAAAAGATAAGATACCACACATATTTAAATTAAGGTTATGAGGATAGCCGCCGAAAAAAAAAATCGATAAGTAATATTTAAAAAAAAAATGCTCATTTGAAAGTGATACATTTGTTCAAAAGGCATGTTTGTAACTTTGTTTTGTTACAGAACTATAATTCAAAGCTCTAAACAAAAAATTTCGGAAATGGGAGGAGAAATTAAGTGGACCAATTAGATTCTACTCTAATTTTTTTTTCATTTTCAGGATTCAAGCATAAATTGTGAGTTATAGTCCCAAATTTATTTAACTAGAACAATATCAGTAATGGGTAAAGGTAGGAAAAAGGTGACTATGTGGAATTTATTCGGGTTCAGAACTCATCTCAATCGTGACTCTTAAACTGAAAAATTTCGTATGAATTCTAACTTTTCCAAAGCAAAGTCTTTCTAAAAGTAATTATGATAAATTCATATAAAATTACATAAACTCTGTCGCCATATTTGACTATTCTGTTTTAAGACGTCATGTTTTCGCCTTGAAAGGGGAGGGGCGGTAAAGTGAAAACGATTAATCCTCGCTCGCAATCCTCGATTGCATTTGGCATTAAAGAATATAAGAATTTAATTTATAGCATTTATAATGAGTGACAGATTCACTATAATACAAAAAGAAAAAGTATTGGTTAGTCCTATGGGCATGTATGGCCCCTCTCACCTGGTACAACCCTTTTTCATGTCATATTTACTAATCATTCAATTTGATAAAAAATTAGGTGCGATATAATATACAAATGGATTCACATATCAATACACAGCTTATATTATATAGATATTCAACTAAATATTCCAGATGGAAATATTAATCTATTTAACTGCTACTTCCCACCAGACAAGGAAATAGAGATTGATCACATACAAATACCTGACCAAGAAGACTGTCTTATCTTAGGAGATATGAATAGTCACTCTCAGAGCTGGGGATACCCAGACCTAAATGCCAGGGGAGAAGAAATTGAAGAATGGCAAGCAGAGAACAGACTTATCCTACTTAACAAACCTGAGGATAAACCAACATTTTTCTCAAGAGCCTGGCTAACATCAACCACTCCAGATCTAGCCTTTGCAACTGACAACTTATCCAAAAAATGCACCAGAGAAGTTGCAGACCAGCTAGCCACCAGTGACCACAGACCCATATTGATCAGTATGGATAGCTCCTTCAAAATATCAGAAAACTCCACCATCCTCAGATGGAACTACAAAAAAGCCAACTGGCACCTATTCTCATAGCTCACAGACCTATACACAACTTCAATAAACTGCAAATCAAATCAGGTTAATAAGTCATACTCAGCTTTCTCCAAAGCAATCCTCCTAGCAGCTAAGGAATCAATTCCTAGAGGAGCAAGAAAAGATTATATTCCAAACTGGTCTGATCACCTTCAACAACTCCACAATGCCACTATTGAAGCCAGAAACACAGTAGAAAATAACCCTTGTACAGAAAATAACATAAATCTAAAAGCAGCTAACGCAGTTTTCAGGAAAAATTACCTTTCCGCCATGAGAAAAAGTTGGCATGAAAAAACAGAACGGCTAAACGTAGATAGAGACGGCCACAAACTCTGGCGTATAGCCAAATGTCTCAACAAGGAAGAAAACAGAACAACTCCTATAGTAATAGAAAAGGACAACAAACCCATGAAAGGCCAAGAAGCAGCAAATGAATTCATTAAGTTTTTCCAAAGCGTAGGACAAATACAGATCAGTGAAAGTAGAAATAAAGATGTGAACTCAGAAATCCAAGATAGAATCAAAGAAAACTATCCAGCTTACTCCTTGGGAATGACCACTAATCTTAAAATGAAGGAACTTGATGAATCCCTAAAAGTCCTCAAACCAAATCAAGCCCCGAGCCCAGACAAAATATCTAATGACATGCTTCTTCATTTGGGTCCTCAAGCCAAAAGAAAACTGCTACAAATATTCAATGCTAGCTGGAAATCTGGCAGAATTCCAAACATCTGGAAAAAAGCCATTATGATCCCTATACTAAAGCACGGCAAACCAAGAAACAAGCTGGATAGCTACCGCCCCATCAGCCTCACTAGCTGTTCCTGCAAACTGATGGAAAGAATGATAAATAGAAGGCTGACATGGATCCTTGAGTCAAATAACCTACTCACTGAAGCCCAGGCTGGCTTTAGAAAAGGCAGATCAACAGAAGATCAAATCGCCTTTATCACACAAGAAATAGAAGATGGCTTTCAAGAAAAGAAACCAACAACAATTGTGTGGGTTGACTTAGAAAAAGCATTTGACAAAGTCTGGGAAGAAGGTCTCTTGCTCAAACTAATCCAGCATCACATATCCCACAGAATGTACAACTGGATAAAGGAATATCTAAATAATAGAAAAGCCTTGGTTTGCATGCAAGGACAAAGAAGCCACACAGTGGGTATAAAAAATGGTGTCCCCCAAGGAGGAGTCCTATCCCCAACACTTTTTCTAATATTCATAAACGATCTAAATCAAAACCTACCAAGAAAAGTTAAAAGTAGCATGTATGCAGATGACCTTGCCTTAATTAGCACAGAAGAATATGTAGGAACATCGAAATTTCGATTACAAGATGCTCTCGATATACTTAATAATTGGTCCAAAGACTGGGGCATGTCCATCAACACAAAAAAGACCACATATACCATATTCTCACTGTCAACAAAACAACAAACAATAAAATTAACATTAGATAAGGGAGCTTTAGAAAAAAATGACAGCCCTACATACCTTGGAGTCACCTATGACCCGAGACTAACCTGGAAAAGCCAAATAGATAAAACACAGAGTAAAGGCATCCAGAGACTATCCCTCTTGAAAAAATTCGCTGGCTCAGATTGGGGAGCAAATCATAACATCCTGAAAAAGACCTATACCAGTTACGTGAGACCTGTATTAGAATATGGGGCCACAGCATGGGGCTCAGCAGCCCAAACCAACCTAAGAAAAATAGACAAGGTTCAAAATATTGGTCTAAGGATAATGACAGGAGCTATCAAAACAACACCATAAGAGCTATGGAGGAAACCGCTGCCCTGATCTCTCTGGATGAAAGAAGAGAAATAAAAATCCTTTCCCAATTCACTAAATTGGAAACCATGGAGAGGCACCCACTCAGAACAAAAATCCATAAAACTGGCACCAAAAAACGCCTCAAAAGGACCAATTTCATACAGGAATCTCTAAACCTAAAAAAGAAACACCAACTTGAAAAATTACCCTGGAATCCTCGATACACTATAATGAATCTCCACCCTGGGACGAAAGCCCTCTTCCTACTATAAGGGACCATATTGAAAGCATTAAAGAAAATCTGATTACAGACCAACAGAGCTCAAGAAAATAGTGAACTGTTTTCTACATACCAATTATCCTACCAATCAGTGGATCAGAGTTTACACAGATGGCTCAACCCATAAAGCCACCACAAATGGAGGAGCTGGAATACTTATTGAATGGCCAGATGGAGGAAAACTAGAAAAATCTATTGCAACTGGAGAGCTCTCTGACAGTCACAGAGCAGAAAGGGAAGCACTAGCACTAGCTGCTACCATCCTAGCAAATCATCCAAATTACCCACACAGTCAGATTGTCTTACTAACCGATGCAAAAACAACCCTCCAAAGCCTGCAAAACTCTGATTCCTCATATATTAATAACCTCAAAACAGCACTTATAAAGCTCAACAACATCAGCAAAAAAAACTGTAATTCAATGGATCCCAGCTCATATAGAACTAGAAGGAAATGAGAAGGCTGACACACTCGCCAAGAGTGGGAGAACTAACACACTAATAAACTCTGCACTCTATCCAGAAGAATTGAAGAAATTAATTGTAAATAAAATAAATGAGAAATGGACGAGCTCTCATCCAAATCACAAGAACGATGACGCTTACTATAAGCTATCCCGACAAGACCAACGTCTAATCTTTCTCTCAGGACCGGACACAACAGAATGCGACAACACATGTACCGGAAGCTCAAAATGGGAACCAGTGAAATCTGCCCATGTGGAGAATCATCAGAGAATACAGACCACGTCCTCCAAAACTGTTCTCTATACCAAGAGGCCCGTATAAGACATTGGCCCCAAATCACCCCACTAGAAAGGAAACTATATGGAGAGCTCCCTGATCTGGAAACCACTGCGCATTTCATCTCATGTAGTGGTCTTCTCATCTGAACACTCCAACATAACAATGAGAACGAAGAAGAAGAAGAACTAATTTTGTTCACAAACTATGATTTCTCCATAAAAATAGGACCGACCCCCCTCCCCCACTTAGAGGGCTAGATTGGGAGGGTAGTACATGCAATCGCCCCCCACCTCACCGAATCGGCCAAGATACCAGAAGGAGAGCGACATAATATAAAATGTATATCTTAATTCATTTATTTTGTTCACAAACTATGATTTCTCCATAAAAGTAAGACCGCCCCCCCCCCACTCAAAGTGTTTAGGTGCTAACCGTAGTAGAGGTATTCGCCCCCCCACACAATAGGCCAACAGGGGAACGACAAAATAGGTAGAAATATAAATAACTAGTATATATTAGTAAAAAATTCGTATAGAGATTGTGTGAATTCGATACTACAATTCGTCCGCCCCCCCCCCCACCCCGGATCCGCCAGTGATATCAGTACACACGGCTGACTATGCCATGTTTTTTTTTTTTTTTTAATAATTATTGACGAATTCCAATGACAGGCCTTTAAATCTAGACTTAAAAGAAGATGCGCAAAATTTTCCTGAACATTAATTTACACTTGACTTAATAATGCCTTATATTCGGAAATTCCCTAACGCAATAATCATTTCAAGAATGGGATAGCCCTTTCAAACTGATATTTGCTCTAAATCAGGGGTGGGCAACCTTTTTCTATCGAAGGCCGCATTTAATTTTTTTTAGGAATGGAGGGCGCATATATATATATTTAATATGTACTTAAACTGAGAAAAATACAGAAGCTAGCTATTTCACAATTGTACTTAATTCTAAATCTACATATAGATCTAATGGACCTCATTCACCAATCGTAAACAAACAACATTTAGCCACGTGATTCTATATATCTTCTATACAAATGATGCCATCCACAATGATACGTATTTTTCATTGTTTTATCAATTTTTCATTTTCAAGAAATATAACAGTCAAACTAGAATTTTCCCCAGGAGGTCAATAGAGTAGTAATGCTTTTCTCAGAGATATACACCAACTGTTAAATTTCTAAGAAAATCTAGCCGTTTTTTGAGATCAACGTCCATGCAGGTTCCAGGTTCCTGAAGGTTCCATGAAGTTCTGACTTGAATTGAGGCATTGTTATCTTATCTTTATCTTATAAAATACAGACGTTACTTCAAAATAGAAGATGATAACGTCCTACGCGTCATGCACTTAGTCATGCATATTAAACTAAATTCTGTCAAGTCACTGGTTTTCCTGGCTAGCTCAGGCAACGCATTCGGTCATTCCATGGTCTAATAGCGCTAGGGAAGATGAAGCATTTGTACAAATTTGTCCTAGCATATGGAATGATGAAAATGCCTTTATCTTTATGTCTTTCTGAGTATTTTATTATTTTTTTTTGTATTTGAAGATTAAGGTTCAGTGTTTTATGTATAATTGCTACTAGTCAAAAGTGAATATTCTTTTGTTAAGAATCTCACTACTCTATTTTGTGTCTGTTCCAGTTTCTTAATGTTTTCTTGAGTTTAGGGGTCCTAAACAAGGTTAAATAACATTTTAGTTTTATGTTCTTATTTGATTTATAGAAATTTCTTTTAATAAACCCTAATGCTTTGTTTGATTTTTTATACTATATCAAGAGGCCCGAATAAGACTATGGCCACAAAACCCTCCTATACAACAAAAACTTTACGGAGAACTGCCTGATCTGGAAACGACTGCGCGGTTCATTTGAGATATAGGATTACTGATCTGAAACCTTCGCCATGTAAAATGAGAACAAAGAAGAAAAAACAATAGTTATTGCAATAATTTAAAATAAAACATGATGAATTGAAATAAAAATACCATAGAAACAAAAGCTCCATTTATGACACCGTGTATGCTCCAACTATTTCCAAACAAGCCAAATCTGTGGAAAAATAAAATTGTTTTGTCTCAAATGTGAAGGAAATGATTACATTTTTTAAGCACGTTCATTATTTCTTAATGGACTAGTTATTTTAAAAAATTATCATTGAATACCATGCAATATTAAATAAATAGAAAGACATTATTTTATACAACATATAGCATTTCGACCGAGTTAACATTTAGTAAAACTTAGTTTTAATTAAGTTAGAAGTACTTTAAAGACAAAAGGGAAACGTTTTACGTTCTATTGTGGAGCATTCTTTTGGTGAATTCAAGTGCTAGATTACATCTTAGGAGACAATCCTAGAGGGCAGGAAACACTAATAATGAGAGCACGTCTATTTAGCTATTTTAGGCTTTCTGCCTTCTTTCTATTCCTAACATGTTTTTATATGCAATTTAGAAATAATTATACTTACTTTTTTTCTATTATCATACTACATATATATATATATATATATATATATATATATATATATATATATATATATATATATATAAATATATATATATATATATATATATATATATATATATATATATATATATAAATATATATATATATATATATATATATAAATATATATATATATATATATATATATATATATATATATATATATATATATATATATATATATATATCATGGGCGTAGCCAGGGGGGGTTGGGGGTTCAACCCTTCCCCCCCCCCGAAATGAAATCCCCCCCCCCCACTCATGTTATGAGTGTGTATTCAAAGGGGTTTTGAGTTTAAACTCCCCTCCAATACATCTTCAATATAAAAAAAAATTACAAACTCAGAAATCTATGAGCGTAGCCAAATGGGTTTTGAGTTAAAACCCCCCCGCAAGCGGGGTTTGAAGCTAAAAAAAACATCTTCAATGTAAGAAAAAAGCAAATTACGCACTCAAAATGCTATGAGCGTTGCCAAAAGGAGTTTGAGTTTAAACCTCCCTTCAGAGTGGTTTGATGCTAAAAAAATACCTCTTTACTATAAAAAAGCAAATTACACACTAAAATTATTTGAGCGTAGACAAGACAATAGGAGGTTTTGAGTTTAAATCCCTCTCCTACAGATGGCTTTTTTAAAAGTTTAAAGCCCCTCCTGACGGTTTTGAGTTTAAAATCCCAACTACAGAGCGTTTTGAGGTGGAAAACATCTATCTTCAATATTATTCTAAAGCAAACTACAATTACTAAATTCTATGACCGTAGCTAAATGGAGTTTTGAATTTAAAAAAAATAACATAACTCCAGAGATTTTTTAGTTTAAAACCCCCAACAGATGATTTTGACGATAAAACTTCCTTTTCGATATAAAATCTAAAGCAAACTACAGTCACTTAATTCCAAGAGCGTATTCAAGAGAGGTTACACATTTCTACCAGTGGCGGGGCTCAATTAATAAAGTGCCGAAATTGAAAAGCACTAAATGTGGCTCAACAAAGATGGCTAAGATAGATTTTAGGAGTCAGTTATAGAGATCGGGATTAAATCAAGGAAATCCTAGGCAGAACTGGGAATCGACTTCGTAGTAAGATTGTGACAGAGCGTCGCATGAGGTTTGCGGGACATGAATTAAGCATAAGAAGAGTTGCGATGATATCCTAGTACAACTCGGCGCCACATATTCATGGAGGTCCTCAGAGCAGGTGGGAAGAGGCTTCAGACATTAACAGTAATAGATTTTGTGGAAACAACTTGACGCCAAATGCGCAGAACGGCGAGGGATGGTCTAAGTCAGTAAGAATAGCACATTAGGTTTTTGAAAATAAAACTTTTTAATAGCAGGAATATGCACTGTATATACCTCAGAATATGCATTTTGTTGGCTTTCAATATCAGAAATTGTGCTTGACGGCGGGGCTTCGCCACGCGCTGGTCAGCTCTTAGCGCTCCTTTAGACCCACTTGCTAGCAATGGCGGGGAGTCTACAATTTTTCCACTAACCCAAGGAAGAACATATTTTAGGGCACAATAAACGTCTTCCGAAAGAATGAAGGGTCAGGATGTAATAAAGATTATGTACACACACACATACATTTTTTTCGCCCAACCCCCCCCCCCCCCCCCGAAAAAAAAATATATTAGGGGTGCACCGTACACAATTTTTTGAGCCGGATATGGCCGGATAGTAAAATAAGATATTCGTCCGGAGCCGGATACCGACATGTATAGTAAATAGCTATATAATGAGCTTCTAAATAGCGTACGTATGTTATGTTTCTATTTTCCTTTTTTCCTTTTATTGTTTTTAACTCGTTGATGAATGAAAGTTTATCAGTATTTACTCTAAAAAGCCAAATTTAATTTTAAGATAATTATATTTTGAAAAATTATAATGATCAGACCACATTTTTCAGTGTGAGGCCAATTAGTAATTTTTCCCTAAATATATACATAAACATTCAAATTTATGGGAAAATCCTGAAAGCCGTTTTCAAAATATCCGTCCAGGTTCTAGTTTTTAGCCATGAAGAGTTTGCAAGCTAATAAGAGGAGTAGTAAATATCAAGATCAATGACAAATCATTAATTGAATGGACTGTAAATAATTTTTAAGCAAAGGGATATCTCAGTGCATGTGAAAAAATAATGCAAAAAATCTACAAATGCCAAGAATAGGCATTTTTTTAAAATAGAAAATTATTAAGTAGGAATCAAAATGTATATGGTGCATTAGTCATTCAAAATATAAACAACACCTACTACCTATGAGAAAATAGTGATGTAAAGCCCCCAACACTGGCAGCTACTAATGTGTTAAACACAGCAAGGCTTATAACAGATGCATCACCAGGATGACTTATATGATGTTGGGCTCCAGCATTCAAAGCCATGAATCCAAACAGCAAAACAAAGATACCAATCGTGCAAAGCTGAAAAACAAGTGAAATATAAACAAATAAAATATATAGAATCATTTTTTGAAAGACAATTCCTTCTTTATGAAGCTGATGACTTTTTGTGTAATGATTACTTCGCTCTGAATAACTAATGAATGAAACGCAGGTATAGATCTAAAAGTAGAAACAATTTTAGTTTGGTGATATAGATCCAGACAAAGCAACATTAAAAGACAGTAGTCTAGACTAGACGAAGGAATCAAGACGTATAGTATTGAGGTTTTCATTTGGGTGTTAGGTAGAGGGAAGACGGGGCGCACAATGACCGCGAACCTCTATTGATTTAGTTAAGGCTTTCAAGAATACATGAATATTGAATACTAAGGCAGAAGTCCGAAGATTAGTGAGGAATGCAGTTTTTCCCGTGGCTGCGCAGCCCCAGCTGTGTCCTACATATTTTGCCACATCCAGGACAAGCATAACCATTGTCCGCAGTTGGTCGATTTAGATTTTCTAAATTTGGTAAACTATTGACTAACGTATTTGTTAATGATTGTCTTTCAGACCAAATTGAATTGGACAAGATCATAGTTTGAAACATTATAACGGTCTTACAATAGTTTTCCTTGGGTGGTCAATTACCTAGTTATTCTTATCACTTACAAACTGTCAATTTTCTAGGAAAATCGTTATACCGGTAGCAGTTTTCGAGATACGTATCTGACCACCTTTTTCTATCCAGGAAGAACTTGCAATAATAATAAAAAATATTATTATTATTATAGCTTTTATGTAGCGCTACTTTCATGCTTATAGCGTACTCAAAGCGCTATGGTATTATCTCATTAGTGGACAAGTAAGAGGGGGGGGGGCGGAGTATCTGGGAGAAGGTTTTCCGTGCTGCCTTAGTGGGTGCTCAGTAAACTCTGCACGAGTCGGATGTCGAACCTCGAGCCCCTTTCATAGGTAGCCAACCTAACAAGTTCAAGCGTACTTAGCTTCTCAACCACGATTCACATTAATCTGATAAGAGAAATTGTAAAACTATTTTTAAATATTTATATTGTGTGCAAAAGTAACAGTTGGTTTGAATTCATCATGTCATTAAATCTTGAACAGATTTTGATCAGACAGAAAGTACGTTGATAGAAACGAGGTAACGAGGAAAAAATGAATGACTAAAAAAATACTGTGAATATGTTTTCACTTCTAAACTATTGGAGTGAACGTCTGCTTTCAGCTTTTTAAACCATAGTAGAGATTTTAACATCAAAAGCCCACACACAAAAAAAAGAGCAATAAATTACAACCTTATACTAATCGCATCAGTTAATTTTCTCAAGGGCTATGCAAGATGTATTTCACAATATTTTGTGGTTCGCAAGGTTTTCATGCAAAGTCTATTTTGGTCTTCTGAAAGCGAACCGTCGTTTTGAATTTTAAAAAAGTATGCAAGCCATTTTTTGAAAACATAAATGTAAAAAAGTTTATAGTAGTTTATATGAGTATTTGTCTACAATATCTTTGGTCAAGTCAGATCTTCATGGAACCAGGAATCTGGAACGCTGATCACAAAAACGGCTCTAACGAATTTCTTATAAATTTATCAATTGATGTATATTGCTTAGAAAAGAATTATTAGATCGTTGGCCCCATGGGGAAACTCTAGTCTGACCGCTTTTAATTTTCAAACTATATAAATATAATATTGATTAAAATACATAGTTACCAGATCTTAAACACTGTTCAGACTATAAACCAGTGATCTTCAATGGTGTGGGGGGGCGATACCATGAAATTTGGGGGCGCTTGGAGCCAAACGTGCGGTGGGGGACACAATGGGGTGATGAAATAGTATTTCAAAATTGTGTTCCTTATTGCGACATATAGGACACCTTTGGTTGGACGCTACAAAGGCTTCATTAGTAATACAGAATAAAGAAATCCAAATCTATTCACTATTTAACATGTAACTTGTGAAACACAGTCAACATCTTGTTAAATTTGAACCAAAAAAAACGAATAGAATAGAAAGTCCCCAAGTAATCTAGAAAAACAAAGTTCACATTGATTCTTTTGCGTTAGACTATTGGCCTATTTATTGGTTGGTAGAAAGTCCTCACAGTGTAACCTCTCAAATGGTTACGTTCAGACATTTAATATTGCAATTAGTATATTAATTATGGCTTTAGCACGAAATCTCTGCGTTATTGGGTAAGACATACATTTTTTAATAAACAAAAATAGCGCATTTTTCCCTAAGAGACTTAAAAGCATTTCATTAGTATTGTAAAGAAGCGTTTCCCTTTGAGCACCTCTGTTATGCCGAACATCTTAAAGCTCACTAAAAAGCCTTTGGCAGCTGTTAGAGCCTCATACTGGATACGTGCCCTGCCCAGCGTGACTATAAGAAGCTCATAACGGTGTTCTCTAAAACATCGCTGTTTGTTTGTAGTGCGGGTCTTGCCACCGTATGATGGTGTGTTCAAGAAAGTCTTAGTTGCTTTCTGTCAAGTACCCATGTCTCACATCCACTTAGAGAGGTAAAGAGAACCACTGTTTAGTAGACAGCGATTTTATAGGCAGGTGAAACAATTTATTTGGCCACACTCTTGCTTGGAGGCGTCCAAAAGTACTACTGCCTTGATCAGACGCTTAGCAAGCTCCCTTAAAAGCAATGCGTCATTTGATATTATGTTTTCCAGATTTGTGAAGATGTCTACCGCGTGTCTTCATTCACGTTAATTTACGATGATCTTTGTGGCTGAGCTGATTTTATTGGGTGAATTCCGGAACATGACTTCCATTTTTCAGAGGTTATGGTTAAATCAAAAGAGACGGCAACGTACGCTTATTCATTGATCGCGTGATGAAGATCATGTCAGTGTGAGCAAGTAAGGCGTAGAGAAGCTGTGTTATGACCATTCCTTGGTTGGGGTATGGGGCACAAGATTGAACACATTCTAATAATTTACCTGAAAAAAAAATTAACCTGCATAGTAAAAAAAAAGTAAAATTTCCCTTTCAGACCTTGTCGTCTATAGGGCAGATGATGTAAAGGTCATCTGTTTCTATGGCCTACTGTTAACATTGGTGTCATGTGGCCAGCACAACGACCAACCGCCTTTACTTTTCCTCAACTCATGTCAGGCAACCAAAGATCCCGAAATAAAAAATCCCAGTCTACACCAGGATTGGAACCCGAGACCCTCGGTTTGGAAGCCAAGCGCTTTACCGCTCAGCCACCGCACCTAAAACCTGCATAGTAGGACTATGTTAATTATTCTAAGCTTTCTAAACTGTCAATATTTAGTCATTTGCATAGAAAAGAATATCTGTAAATGACATCTATTTATTTACCAAAGACATTTTTTACACTTTAATTGCGGAGAGCCGTGTAGGTGGCTTTTACTTTGTTGACAAGGCTAATAGAACTTACAATAAGATGGTGCGAAAATGTTTAATTAGGTCTATGGATTCATTAAAACTTGTTCATGTTTGCGGAGTAATGTTTTAGTGTACTCCAATAAGCAAGTAACGTAAGCGTGTCAAGTTTTTTTTTCCTTTTGACGTCATGGAAAATTTTTCTTTCATAAAACAATCTAGCCAAAATTAATTTTTCGATAATGAAACATTTTCAAACCGACCTCGAGTTTTCCCCTTCTCAATGAGTTGAGAATTTTTTGATCATTTATACACATATACGTTGAAATTTTAAAAAAAATCGTTTAAGCCGTTTTCGAAATAAAATGTATTTATATACTATAAGGTAGAATATAAGGCGTATGTGTGTATGTGCTGAATAGAAATCAAAACCGTTTGACCAATCATGATAAAACTTGGCATAAATGTTTCTTGGGTACTAACTTAGACCGCAGTGTATGTATTGTAGCCCTAGAACAAACTGAAGACCCTAAAAAAAAACAAGTTGACCAACTCTATGAAAGCATTATAACTTCATCGATCTAGGCCATGTTTACATGAGAAAAGATCGAAAGGATCGAAAGGATCTAGATCTAGATCTAATCTTTAAAACTACACTTTGCGCAGATAGGTTTTTACTTTGACACATGAAAATAAAAAATATAGTCTATTGAGTTCATTATGTAATAAAATTAACCTTCAAATTTGTGCTTCAAAGCATTTTTACATAAAGTCGTTCCTTATATCTGCGAATTTAGAATTCCTGACGTACATTCTTTCATTAGATATTACCCGAAATGTTACACATCTCTCTATTCGTAGATCTAAAACTCTAATTCAACTCTAAGATGATAGAACTTCTCTTCGCAAAGATAGTGTTATACTTTAACACTTAAACATACTAATTATAGTCCATTTATTTAATATTTTAATCAAATTAACATTTAAATTTGTTTTTCTAAAGCATTTTTCATACATTCGTTCTAATAGTATCATGCATTCGCGTACATCTAATTAAAAAGGCCACGCAATCGCACGCGCAGAATAAACTATATCCAAGCCAATATTTAACTCTAGATTAGTCTAGATCTAGATCTATGTCTAACTCAAAATCTGCTTTATACTTTAACACATAAACATACAAAACTAAGTCTATTCATTTCAAATTTAATCAAATATATGTAGGCCCACAAGCAAATGTTTTTTTTAATGCATTTAAGTCGATTAGCTATTTTTAGAGCTCCATTCATACTATTTTTACATTTACGCATTCCGCATTCGCTTTACTTATAACATTATTATTTCGTTTAATTGTTTACAAAACACTCTCAGTGACTATATCGACCGTGATACGCAAATAAAGACCTGCGGACCGCGGGTAATATATGTCTTGTATATATAATAAGGATAGTCTTCGAGTCCGAAGATTAGTGAGGAATGCAGTATTTCCAGTGGCTGCGCAGTCCCAGCTGAGACCTACATATTTTTCCACATCCAGGGCAACCATAACCAATGTCCAACATATATACATACAAGAATTGCTCGCTTAAGAGTATAGGATAATGTTTTGTTTGGTGTAATGCACAAATTGTAAGACAAATTTCCATACGGACAATAAAGATTATTATTATGTCAGAAATGAACGAGTAGTCATTCTCTGGCGCTGCCAGGGTCGAGTTTCGTTAAAGAGAAACAAAATTCATCTTAGTCCCTTTAACAGTTTCCACGGAGGAATTTTCTGGTAATGTGGCAGGTCTGCAGCAGTACCGTCCTCTGACAGGCAAAGAGGATTTTCCTAGGAATGTTAAGGGCCTTGAAGGTATCTGTGAGTTCAGTTGTTATTATCCCCTCGGTTGATATTACAATGAGGTATATTGTTATTTTGGACAATTTCCATAGACGCTTAATCTTCAAGCCTAGGTTCCCATATTTTCTTTGTTTTTCTATCTCAGATTTTCTTAAATTATGAGACAGTGGTACGGCGATATCGATAATGGTAGCGTTTTTTTTCTTTTTTATCGATAAACAGCAGATCCGAGCGATTCGTTTTGTCGGTCAGAATAGGCCTATCCCAGTACAGCAGATGTTCAGTAGACTCGAGAACCTCTTGTGGAGAGTATTTATAATAAGGAGGAGTGTCCTTACCGATCAAATTGTACGTCAAAGCCAGGTGTTGGTGTATTAACTTTGCAACTTGGTTATGGCCACCTAGGTAGGCTGATTCTGATAGGGCTGGATATCCTGCCATAACGTGCTTAATCGATTCACCCACATTTCCACATTTTGGGCATTTGTCGACAACATTGAGTTTTAGGATATGCTTCTCGTAATTTTTTGTCCTAATTACTCTATCATGTATTGCTGCTAGAAAGCCTTCTGTTTCAGGGTAGAGATGACCTGCTTTGAGCCATGGTAAGGAAGCAGTCTTGTCAATGTTGTTCCCATGTAATAAAGCTGGGAATTTTCCGTGGAGGTTTTTTTTTCCTTAAAAATATTGGCGAATCTCATGCCCTACGTCGTCCAAACCGACATTGACATCAGCATTGTGTAGGTTCAGAGGGGATGCTTCGGGGTCATATTTGCGTAGATTAAAATTATTATTATTATTATTATTATTATTTCAAATATCTTACCGCTACAGAATGTCCTTTAATATAGATAACATTTCCTGTTTCCTTTTGAAATCTTCCTAAACGTGGACCTAAAAACAACGTGGCAACGAAAGCTGCAGTTCCTCCAACTAAATGTACCATACTGCTGCCTCCAAAATCCTGAACGTGAGACAGAAATATTTCCAACATATATATATATATATATATATATATATATATATATATATATATATATATATATATATATATATATATATATATATACATATATGTATATATATAATGTAAAATAGCGGCATTAAAAATACAAAAACTAGATAACGTGAGTAACTAAAGGTATTTTCACACATTCATATGCGGCCCCTCTGGATTTTTCCTTTTTTATTAAGCGATGCAAGTCAAAATGTATAATAGGAGAGTGGGTTAACGAGAAATGGTTGTAGTCTTGATGCGATGTCCATAATGAGACAAACATTGGTGGTGGCTAAATGGCAATGCAGAAAATGGCAAGATTCCCGTCGTGTCACTGCGGGGAGTCAGTAACAGTAAGAGGTAGCTTGCATGAGTGTCTTCGAGACGAGAGCTTAGGGGGAATGTGTCTGCAGTTTCTTGCCAAGGCACTACGGAATATAATTGTAGATCATTCTCTCCTGAAGCTAGTTGAAGTTCATCACAGGTTATAAGATAAGTTTTAATATTTTAAAATGAAGAATATGGTGAAATTAGATCGCACTATTGATTCTCGTTATTCACAGATAAATAGTGACATACTGTAGTAGTCATTGTTACTATCAAGAAGTAAATGTACATTCAGATGAACAAAACACTACATGAATCGATCGTCAAACCTAGAAACAAATTGAGCTTTTACATCATTTGTCCCCCAGATCGTGAGGCCTGAAAGGGAGCTCACTTGACTTATATATCTCTATGATCTCTACTAGAAATGTTACCTCATATTTCACTTTGACAGCCTGTCCATCGATATAAAATGTATGACCTCTGAAAAGCCATCCATCATAAGCCCAACCCCAATGAGTAACGACCGGATAGATACATCCTGAGAAAGGAATGACATTATAAACAAAATTATTTGGATGAAGACCATGCTTTAGAGCTAAGTAAGAAGAGAGGGTATATACAAATAATATACACATTGAAATAAAAAATGAAAACTAAGGATTTTCTGAGTAAGCGGCCTTTTTTGGGTCAGATGTACTTACACAATATGTGTCACACTAAATGGCATTCATAAAATTAATATCAATTTATAGAATATGAGACCTGTATTATCAATTACAGATTTTATAGGATAACAAGTACAATTTTTTTAAACATTCTTTTTAAGAGAAAAGACAATCTCTTCTTTATACAGCCGAGCAACCTTAGTAAGAACGATTATTTTGCTCTTTATAACTAATGAATGATAGATTTTTTAAAGATTGAAGCATTTTTGACCCCTAACCCCGCCCTTATTCCCTCCCCCTTCCTTACCGCGGAACAAATCGCTAGTGAAGCGAATGAGTAAATCTACTCAGAGTTTATACAATTCTGATGATTCGCCTATAGATCCAGACTTTGAAGACGGTGCACAAAATGTTCCTGAACATTTATTTATTCATTTGACCATGGGACTAGACTAAAGGAACAGCAACTTCAAGGCACAGACCTATACATCGGTACGTGACGTTTTGGCGCGGGCCGTTTTGGCGCGACAAATTGTGACTACAATTTAAGAAACACGTAACTTTTATATAAGAGTTTATATCACTCTACTATATTATTGTATGTTTAGTATAAGTTATATCACTCTACTATATTATTGTATGTTTAGTATGAGTTATATCACTCTACTATATTATTGTATGTTTAGTATGAGTTATATCACTCTACTATATTATTGTATGTTTAGTATGAGTTATATCACTCTACTATATAATTGTATGTTTAGTATGAGCTATATCACTCTACTATATTATTGTATGTTTAGTATGAGTTATATCACTCTACTATATTATTGTATGTTTAGTATGAGTTATATCAATCTACTATATTATTGTATGTTTAGTATGAGTTATATCACCATCCAACAAATGGTATTTTAACAAAGTTTTGATTATTTCATAAATATATGATAAGTCAGAGCCTGTCATGGCATTGTTTGAGAATCACTGCGACATGCATTGATCAGTGTTCAGTGTTTCACGTGAGAGTCTCGGTCTGAATCTGGCCATGTGGTCAGACTCGCAGTTGTTACTTGTTCCTCAGAGAGGAAGGATGCATGTTTTAAGGCATTCTGTTGCATAGATTGTAGTGTTAGTAAATATCATTGTGAAATGTATTGGATGTTGGATCTTATAATTGATTCTTGAAATATTGTTTGCTTATTTATTGAGCCTTATGGCTGGACTTGCCTGTGTATTATTATTTTATATTCAATAAATGTATCGTCTGCCACCAGTGTGTCACTCCGTATATTTAATGAATTGTGTCTGTTGTGCAATTAGTGAGCTCTAAAGACATTCGCAAAGCAGAAGAAATATAAGACTTAAAAGCTAGAGAGCTTAACATCATCGCAAGCCAACTACGCCAGCAACACACATAAAGGGTAACAGAGCCCTACCTGATAATGACATGCGTCCCTCTCCCCCCTAATATATATATATATATATGAGTTCTGCCAATCACATTGGATTAAATCCATTGATCTTTATTTTCAAAAGAAATTGTTAAAAGTATGACATGAGTTTAAGAAACTTTGAAAGAGATAACTTTAGTGGACAAACTATTTTGTGTAACGGTGCTTTGGATGAAACATCTTCTCTTGACAAACTATTTTGTGTAACGGTGCTTTGGATGAAACATCTTCTCTTGACGCAGATACAAACGAACAACTGAAGACGAAGACCTACACCGAGCCTAGTTTGAACTCTAGAGCTGGGAGACCAGAAATACACTCAATTCGCCATTCTTTGTGTCAACGAAACATCTCATCGATATTTCTGTTTACGTTTGTACATGCTTTGAATCAAAATGTAATGAGGTAAAATCCACCCTGTTATCTCCCTTTATTCTTTTGCCCTCCCCACCCCTTTTGTTCCGAACTGGTCCCCCCCTATTTATCTAACAAACAAACTAATTGATACAATTACACTTTGTATAAGCATTTTTTGTGTTTTAAAGTTGTTGTTTTTTTGTTTCTCTTGGGACCATGCTATTAACCTACTTCGCCCCCCCCCCTCCATAAACTAAACGTCATGGGAGCGAAACGCACATGATGACATTGATCAGTTTTCATTTTTTTAGTTGATGGTATTACAAATTAAACAAATAATTTCTTTTCCATTTAAATTTGCACGAAATTTTTCTAACCAAAAACAATGGACAAAACAATCTCTTGTTCTCTACATAAAAAATACGTTAGACACAAACACACATACAAAACATTGTAAGTATCATTAATGTTGAAAGAATAAATTCAATGAACATAAACAATATGATTGAAACATTTCGCGCCAAAACGCCCTATCGCCAAAACGGCTGCGCCAAAAAATGGTAGCGCCTTTACGGCTGCGCCAAAACGTCCGGCTTCGCCTATATATAGTATGTCTAGACTGGAAAACGGAAACTATTTCTTATCCGATAATGATCAGATCACAGATCTATATTTAGAGATTGTTATGTATGTAACTCTTTTTCAAGTTGTAAAGGAAGTCGCTACGAATCTAGAAAAATCGATATTTTCTGTCTTATAAAAGTAATGATCTTTAGTTTTCAAATTTTAGAAATAATGCAAAACCATTTTGCGAATTTTTAATAGAATAGGCTATTAATCACAGAGCTATATATGCACGCAAATATATGTTTGTTTCCATTGAGATATTTTGAAAATCCTAGATCGAAATAATTCACGTCTGTGATTTTAATCTTATGTACATTTAAATAGATTGATTACCTAAATCTTTCTAGATTAGTTTCTACCGTGCTCGTATTTTCAATGTTTAATTAATAGATCTAAATCTAAACATTTAATTATATGTTACATAGGTTAGGGTTGAAAAACAATAACCCCACTTCTTATAACTTCTTTACAAAACAACGCACTGTTACAGCTTTTAAAAAAAAATTTCACATTTTTTGTAGTATTTAAAGATCTCCATTTATATATATATAACTTTTCTTTTCCATAGATTAGTGAGGAATGCAAAATTTCCCGTGGCTTCGCAGCCCCAGGTGTGACCTACATATTTGAAACATCCAAAGCAAGCATAACCATTGTGTGCCGGTGTCCTCGGCAGCAGATTATCTTTTGGTCTCAAATAAGTATTCCGCGGCCTTTCCGAGTGACCTCCAACTGTTTCGTTCTGAGGCCGCATACAACCAGCTGCTCTCTTCTATCATCTAAGGAAAGTTGACGACCTCCAACTGTTTCGTTCTGAGGCCGCATACAACCAGCTGCTCTCTTCTATCATCTAAGGAAAGTTGACGACCTCCAGCTGTCTCGTTCTGAGGCCGCATACAACCAGCTGCTCTCTTCTATCATCTAAGGAAAGTTGACGACCTCCAACTGTCTCGTTCTGAGGCCGCATACAACCAGCTGCTCTCTTCTATCATCTAAGGAAAGTTGACGACCTCCAACTGTCTCGTTCTGAGGCCGCATACAACCAGCTGCTCTCTTCTAGGTCAGATAAGGAAAGTTGACGACCTCCAGCTGTCTCGTTCTGAGGCCGCATACAACCAGCTGCTCTCTTCTATGTCAGATAAGGAAAGTTGGTGCCTAAGCTGGTCTTTGATTCGTTTCCGTGGGGCGCCTCTGTTACGTTGATTCCCTTTCAGCTCACCAAAAAAGACTGCCTTTGGCATACGTTTGTCCCCCATACGGAATACGTTCCCTACCCAGCGTAGCTATCGGACCATAAGAAGTCCCTCTATACTGTCCATACCGACGTTCACAAGGAATTCGCTTTTTCTAGTTTGTAGTGCGGTCTTGCCACCGTGTGTACATGATGAACCGCAAGAATTTTTGGTGAAAGCGTTCAAGAAGTCTTAGTTGCTTTCTGTATAATGCCCATGTCTCACATCCATATTAAAGGGTTGAGAGAACCACTGCTTGGTAGACATTGATTGTAGGCAGGCGGAGCGATTTATTCCGCCCAACTCGTCCAAAAGCACTACTGACCCTAGCCAGACGGTTATCAACTTCCCTTGAAAGTGATGCGCCATTTCCATGTTTCTGCTGGATCTAGTTTCCCGGATCCAGGTTCCATGAAGTTATGACTTGAATAAAGGTATTGTAAAATGTCCAGGGGTTTAACGGGCGTAGCCGGTGTGTAATATTGGTATATATGTATGTGCGACAATATGTATTTTAAATATAAAAAGTAATCTGCTAAAAGCAGAAATTTCGATGTCCGGATACCGCGTCTTGACATAAATGTTTTATTGCTATTACTGACGAGCCAAAGAATTTTGTGCGTGTGTATGTCAATCAGTGGCGACTATATTGGATGCAATGTAAGGATATCTTTTCGTCTTTGGTCCCAAGATGGGTCTATGAAATTTGTGTGTCTACCTCCCCCTCCCCTTGGCTTTTTGAAGACCAAAACAGAGCAAATATATTAAAAACATATCCCGCATCACAACAGTAGAGATTAAGAAGACTTGATGTCTAATTTCAACATGACATATGGGTCTCTAAGCAACACTTCGCACATTCTTAGTAGACAGCGCAACACTTTTTTTACTTTTTAGGTTTGACTTTTTTCAATTTTTTAAATGAAAAAGGTTTAAAGCTTTTAAAAAATATATATTGTTACGAATCTGACTATCCAGGCTCTCTGCACACTGCACCATACAGCACCATACAGCACCATACAGCACCATACAGCACCATACAGCACCAACTTAAAGTACTTCACAATTTAGAGCTCCAAACTAACGTAATAGTTTAATGTTAATAAATCACAGCCAATACTGTACAATTGGCAACACGTACACTGTACAAATATTTCTCCGATAACACCGTACCGCCGAATCAACTCTTGCACTGGCCTCTCCGTCTCGTTCCGATTTGCACTGGGTTCAACAGTTCAGAACTGACTTCACACACTAGGCTCGTTGTGTCGGACTAGATCACAGACCAAGATCAAGACGCCGTTCGTCTCAACTGTACTTGATAGTACTCCGCACTGAACCGTCGTAATGCTCCGTACAGAACCACACCGCTGAACCACACTTAACTGTGCTGTAATCGACCGGACTGTAGTGAACCGGGCTCTAAACCGTCTAGACTGCGACACCTCCGCTCTTTACATAGGGTCCCTAATGGCCTTTTAGAACCGGACAGAACGTCGCGCGACCATTCTCGGTGGTCAGATGACTACATTCCTCGTGACGCTCCTGAGCTCTGTTCATGACGCCGATCCTTCCAGAACCGTCATGTTGACACTCGTCTCGGTTGACCGTCGTAACTCATCACGGTTGAGCGCTCGTCTAACGCTGGCCTGGGGCGATTTGCGTCGGCTGAATACACACATACCACTACCCCCACCTGTGCCACCACAAGGTTTATAACAATATATATAAACATATGTATTTTTTTTTAAATCTGAATTCTAAAATTGAATGTGGCGTCGAATTTGTTTCTATACTTATGTTGCAACATAAGAAAAATCTTGCATTCTTGAACTAATGTAAAAGAAATAATAAAACCTCTTTTAAAATGGTGTGGTGTTCTTTTGGGAAACTTGACCGTAAATAATTAGATTCAGAATCTACTTCAGTTCTAAGTTCATAGTGATGTTATAGAATTTTGTTGTTATCTAGAACATAGAAAAATCTTTTTTTTCCCTGTATTTATTTAGAGATTACTTCACGTGGTAGCCTACTAATTAATTATTGCAATACTTCGTGGAACACCTAGTCAGCGCCTCGTGGAACTTAGTTTGAGAAACACTGCGCATTAAGTTATATATGCATGGGGTCTAGGAAAACGCTTAAAGGTTTTACCTGTAAGAATGAAGCTGTAGATAAGATATGCGATAAATTCACATCTTTCCGATACTGCCCCCGCTACAATTGTTGTTGCTGTTGATGCAAACATTATTTGGTAGACGGCAAAAGCTATTTTCGAGTCGTCAAGACCAGCCAGCGCCCAATTCGTCCAACCAACAAAACCATTTCCTTTTCCAAATGCAAGCGCAAATCCAAACAGCCAGTAGGCTATGCCAGCGGCAACTAAGAAAGTCATAAATAATTAAGAATTAAAAAAACTGTACATACAAACATTTTAGACTACACAAAACTTCAGATAACTCTTTATAATTGGATCAACTTCTATATTTACATTCAGGTGTTTCTTACATGAATCTAGAATATTCTTGACTAAAATATGTGTAGTATTCTTGGTCCTTACACTGCCAGCTTCTATAAGTCCAAAACCAACGTCCATAACTAAAAAATAAAAAGCAATGTAAAAATAAATATTTTTAATTTACATATTGATCACATTTGATTCAAATTAAATGCTTCGGATTCTATTGTGGGAAATTCCCTTCCATTGGGTCCATGTTCATTATTGTCCATTCTGCCGTCTTTTCTTTTTGTTCTACCCATCTCCTCCATGTTTGCTGAAGTCTTCCAGTTTTTTTGTTCTTTCCCTGTGTGTTCCAGTTCTGAGTCAGCTTTTTCTTGAATGCTACTTATTCTCATCACCTTTTTACCTTAGCTATAGTGTGGCTACCTATCGATTCAGCAAATAACTACTGAGAGTACTATTCACTAACCACTAGCTTTTCTCAGTGCAAGAAAGAGGTCGAATTGATATTTACCCCGATGGAGTCTATAGCAACCAACTATCAGTTGACTGTGAAGACCATCCCAAATACTGAATGATTTTGCTGACATTCTAACAAGATGTTAATGTTATATTGTTTCTCATAAATATTTTATGTCTCTGTAATACAAGCATAACAAATAATTTTAATATTAGAAATGAATTTTTAAACAGTGTTGATATTTCTAATGACACTCCATGTTTTGGAAGATTAAGCAGGGATTGCAGATTGGACTGTAGGCAGGTACAATAAATACATAAGTATGACTTTGTCATCAACTGACTCGTTACTAATGTAGAATGGCTTGTTGAGTACTTCGTGTGTATACATTTTCTAGTAACACAATAGTAAAATAATAATGCCTAAGCAGGATGTTTTGGCACAAACGTTTTGGCGCAGAAGTAATT